>PVKS010008499.1:0-22701 GCA_004027875.1 Aplodontia rufa | reverse complement strand
GACAATACAGGAGCTGAATGAATCTCAAGGAAGGGAGATTCTGAAACAAACAGCCACGTGATAATTGGTACAGAGGGCTATGTCATCTGCCTCTGAAGAGAGGGACATAGTTTAAATCTCAGGGTACCCCATAGACCGTTGGCTATTATTTCCTGTTTTACATCAGGCCCTATGTCAAGGTTTGGCAAACTACAGCCTACCACCTGTTTTTATAAACAAAGTTTTACTGAAATGCAGCCACAAGTATTCATGTATACATTTTTGTGGCTACTACGACACTATAACATCAGCTGAGCCAACCAGCCTGCGAAGTCTAAAATATTTACTACCCGGCCCTTCACAGAAAAAGTTTTTCCAACTCCTGTTTTGTATCATACCTGATTCACAGTTACTTAGTTCAGTAAATAACCCCCTAAATAGGAAGCCTATAAAAATGCTTTAGGAAGATTTAAAAACTAAACTATTAACTATAAAAGTTACATTACAAAGTATGATGATTAAAATCTAAAATATAAATTCTGGAAAGTAAATATTTAGAAGATAATTAAAAATCAACTTAAGGCAGAATTGTATTAAAATGTTAGATATAATTTCCAGTTTTTCTCTAAAACAAAACCTCAAGGTAGATAGGTTTCCTCCTCTAGTTCAAAGGTTACCCATTCATTCTGTTTCTTACATATTATATTTAAAGATAAGCTACAATCACTCCACATAGAAAAATGTCAAAGAAACTGGGATCAAATGGGTATAGCAGTTTCATGACACTTTTTAAACCCAAAGTAGATTCTCAAGCATCTATATCTCAAAGGTTCAAACTACCTTTACCATAAAAAGAAACAAATGTCAAAGAATAAATATAAGCCCATAATACTTTCTGATGGAATACATCCTAAAAACTACAGAGATGTTAATAATAATCTAAACCTAGACATCCAAATGAAATGTTAGGTCTTAGTGATCTTCTGGAAAACCTACTGTCTCTAATAAATCATTTAAATCCTTGAGGTTTCAGTCACAACAAAAATGGGCTCACCACCTTTTCTACATCATCAACCTCCTCACTCTGGCAGTCAGAAACAACATCCACAATTTCATCAATAGAATCATCGGTTTTCTCATTCTCATCTTCCTCATCTTCCTCTTCCAAATGCAAAACAGTGAAGTCAGCACTTTTTCTCCCACCCTTCTTCTCTTGCTTTGGTTGTATCTGTTCTCCTGGAAGCAATAAGTGACCCTGAAAGTGTCCATTCCCTCTGCTTCCTTTTGTAGCTCTCCTAGGAACAATGGAGAAGGCTGCAGGATTAGAAATCATACTAAAAGAATCACACTCAGTTTTTAAAACTCTGGCATTCTCAGTAGTTCCACTTTTTCCAAGTAAGTCAGAGATGCCCTGTTCTTGAAACATATTTGAATTTTCTTGACATGGCTTTGCTTCTCTAATTAAGAGCTCTTCTGCCTCCTTCTTACATTCTTGCAAAGTTCCAACATATTTCCGGGTTAAGGGACCCTTCAGGTGTTTTCTCCATCTCTCTCTAATGCCGTCCTTCTCCCAAGAGTCTCCACATTCCTTCTCCTTGGCCTGTGGTTGTGCATTAGATTGCTGCTCCACCATAACTTTACTCCCTGATAATACAAGTTTATTTTCTTCCTTAGTGATCACTGGAAACTCATTTTGTTTTTCCTCCACACTGTCTGATCCCTTCTGCTGTTCCACCTTCACAGCACTAAGTTTTTGAAGCTGTGTTTTACTTACATTTTGTACTGTTATATTATTGACATTTTCAGAAATGGTCCTTACTTCTAGAACAGTCAGTTTTTCTCTGGAACTACTATGATTTCTAGTTCCACACTCTTCATTAGTATTTTTATAGTCTTCATCTGTGTGAGACCCAGTGATATAGGAGAGTGTAGAAGGTTTGACATTTGTGGTACCTTCTTCTGTAAGGGATTCTTCATCTAAACGATCACCTCCAACTTCTATGGAATTATTCAGGGTTTCTTCTGAGGTAGTAGTTCCTGAATTTTGCTTAATTATATTAGCCTCTGAATCTATAGATTCTCCTTCTGACTGCAGAGCTTTCTTAGTTTCCTTCTCTCTTTTTATAGGATTTGTTTCATCTTTCTGATCTGCATTCTGGGATTCCTTCTTCATCTGAAGGGAAGCAACGTGCTGAAGAATGGAGCTAGGAACAGGCTTTTGTCCTGGGAGCTGTAACAAGGCAAAACTACCAGACTGGAGAGGAATAAGACTGGCTGTACCAACAGGCTGTCCTCCTGAGCTATAGGTTATTTTGGTTTCAGAGCCTGATTTACTTGCAAAGCTTTGTGGTTCAGGAGGGGAAATCCTCAGGGTCAATGTACCAGCCTGAGAGACAAAACTAGGTCCAGAGGAAAGCAATGATGGCGCTTGAGTGATAACATTCACTGCTGGAGAAGACCCAACAGCCTGAATTACAGGATTCGTGACAGAGAAAGCAGAGGATGAACTGGAAGATGATGGAGTCTCAGAAGGTTTGGAAGGAGCAGGTAACCGGATTCCCATCACAGACCCTAATTAAAAAAAAAAAAGGGGGGGGGGGAGAAAAAGAAAAAGAAAAATTTAGATCACCACTGCCCAAATCAAGATTTCCATGTGTTTTTCTCTTTGGTGACTTAAGAGACTAAGAACAATCCTGGGTCAATAACAAATCATATGGCCAACTGATTTGCAAAGGAAAAAGTAATCAGAACGATCTCCAAATTTATACCTGGGTTCCGAAACAAGACAGGCTGTAAACTGGGCTGGGTATTAGAACCTCGAATCTGATGCAAAGGTAGAAGTTGGACAATCTGCCCGTTGGGGTGCCTGAATAGATTCATTCCACTTGGACTCCTAACAGGTTGCAAGACCATACGATGTCCCTGAAGTTGTGGGTTTGGGACCGGTCTAAGCGTAGGTGAACCCTGCTGTACTGGAATCAACAACAATCGCGGTCCAGTACGTTTCACTGTGTTAGGAGAGATCTGTGGAGTAGCCACTGGAATTTGAGGGGCATTATCTAAAGAAAAGAAGAAGAAAATGAAAACATAATATCAGAATTCTCCCTCAACACATGTAGGGAAAAAAAGCTATAATGACAGACAAAGGATGTGATAATGCTGTAAGTTAACTTCTAATTTGAATTATAAAGATGGAAAAATCTTGTCCCTCTATAATATACTATTTATGGCTTAAAGGAATTTACTTAAAACTCAAGTAATAACCAGACATTGTAGAGCTTTGCAATCAGAACATGCGTAAGTCACTAAAACTGAATTCACATTAAAGTTCAAAAGATTATGATACATTGGGCAGCTGGAGCGCTTGCCTGGAATTCGAGAGGACCCAGGTTTGAACCCCAGCACCACATACACAACTAAGTGTCTGAGACAAACAAAGGCCAGATGAAAAACTAAATAAAGTTGATTCTCTCTTTCTCTCTCACCCTCTTTAAAGAAAGAAAGAGGGGCTAGAGTGGTGGCTTGGTGGTTTCGGTGCTTGCATGGCAAGCATGAGGACCCGGGTTTAAACCCCAGCACCATGTACACAACTAAGTGTTGTAGCAACTAAGGCCATGTGAAAAACTAAATAAAGTTGTTTCTCTCTTTCTCTGTCTCTCTCACTGTCCCTCTCTCTTTAAAAAAAGAAAGAAAGAAAGAAAGAAAGAAAGAAAGAAAGAAAGAAAGAAAGAAAAAAGATTATGATAAAAGTATTTTCTTCAGGGCTGAAGTGGTGGCTTGACAGTTGTGGCACTTGGCTGGCATGCATGAGGACGCAGGTTTGAACCCCAGCACCACATACACAACAAAGTGTTGGAGCACAAAAAGCCACATGGAAGAACTAAATAAAATTGATTCTCTCTCTCTCTCAATTAAAAAAAAAGTCTTTTCTTCAACTTTAACATCAAAGCTGAAAACATGACTTAGTTTCACAGCTAATATTTGATGAAAATAAAGTCAAGGATTACAAATCATGAGGTATATGAAAGCCTTCTTGTCCTTTAAAATTTACTAACAAATAACAAGAGTTTGAAAATCTGTGGAAATTATTTTTCAGAACAAAAAAATGCATACCCGCCCCCCAATGAAATGAAATTAAGAGACAAAGAGGCAGGAAAATAAAGCCTGATTAAAAGAGGGAACAGACAGTTTCAAAACAAATGAAAGAAACAGAAATTTAATACAGAAGATATAAATTAAAAGAGATTCCACACCATTAATCATACTTGAAAATGCACTTTCATAATTGAAACAGATACTTAGAAACATTAAAGACCTGGGGAGGGCAGGAGTGGTGGCTCAGCAGTTGAAGTGCCTGCCTGGCATGTGCAAGGATATGGGTTCAAACCACAGCACCACATACACAACTAAATGTTGGAGAAATAAATTCATTCTCTCTCTCTCTCTCTCTCTCTCTTAAAAAAGACCTGGGGAAAATTATTTTTCAGTGCACAGGGAAAAAGAAGAAAAATGATAATAGCATAAACTAAACTGGTCTAATATTATCATTCAAACTGATAAACCATATGACTTTTTTTTGAGAGAGAGGGATAGTGAGAGAGAGAATATCAATTTTATTTAGTTTTTCATGTGACTTTCATTGCTCCAATAATTCGTTCTGGTGCTGGGGTTTGAATCGGCATATTCATGCATGCCAGGCAAATGCTATAACCGCTGAGCCACAGCTTCAGCCCTTGACGTAGTTAATAATTAAAAATTTTGTCTGCCACTAAATAAATAAAACAGCATATCAAACAAAAGATATTTTTTAGCTCAATGTGATTTTCTCAGATATGCATTCTGGCCACACAAAACATCAAATTTCTAAAAGAAAGTCATGCTTATAACATTTGGATGATAAACTGTACATAGAAAATCTAGAATTACTCTAAAAATGAAATAAAGATCAGATTGCTCATGAAAACAACAGCATGCAATTTAAACAAAAAACATTAATCTGACCCAGGCTTGGGTGAAAGGTAGTCAAACTCATGTATCAGACCTAGCAAAAGCTTAGTAACACATAATCTAGAACAACCACATGGGGGGAGGGGGAAATGGAAGGGTGGGGTCAGGGGGAGAATAGGGAGGGATCTAGAGAGACAATCAACAATACAGCATACTCTTTACACCCCCCTGAGAATCCAACTAATACTTATGCAATCATTTAATTATGGAAAAGTCATAACCTAGGCATTTATATCGCTTATAGGGACAAAATATAGAAGAAACAAGAGACTGGGATACGGGCAGTGGAGTAATTCTGGTTTAAAAGCATGTGCATATATTATTGCTACTTTATATGCATTTATAACTGTACAACTCAGCTCCTTAATAAAAAATGTAAAAAAATTAATGTCTTACATGAATTAAGAAAAACATTACCATAACTAATTTCTGAAACTTTTCAAATTTCAAAGTGATTAAAAAACCTAAATTACTCCAATTCAGAGAATAAAAGCAATCTTTCTTACACCTACTGAATATGTGATAATTATTTAAATATTGGGGAGGGGGCTGGAGTGGTGGCTCAGGATTTGGAGTCCTTGCCTGGTGTGCACGAAGACCTGGGTTCAAACTAAGTGTCGGAGCAGCAAAAACCAGATGAAAAAACTAAAGTTAATTTTCTTTCTCTCCCTCTCCCCTTTTCTTTTTTAAGAGAGAAGGACAGTAAGAGAGAGAGAGAGAGAGAGAATCAATTTTTATTGAGTTTTTTGCATGGCTTTCGTTGCTCTGACACTTAATTGTATACGAGGATTGCTGGGGTTTGAACCCGTGTACTTGCACATGCCAGGCAAGCACTGTAACCACCGAGCCACCGCTCTAGCCCCCCCCCCTTTTTTTAAAAAAAAGAGAGAACAGTGAGAGAGAGAGAGAAGATCAATTTTATTTAGCTTTTCATGTGACTTTTGTTGTTCTAAGACATCATTGGTGCCGGGGCTCAAACTCTGGCATACTCAGGCATGCCAGATAAGCACCATAAAAGCTGAGCAGTGGCCTCTCTCTCTCTCTAACAAAATAAAAAGTTGGTGGGGAGAAGAAAAGGACAGAGAAAAACAGAGAAAACTCAAATGAAAAAGCCAAAACAATCAAAGTATCCAACATGATATACCTTTTTTTGCTGTTGTTTTTTTAAGAGAGAGAGGGAAAAAAGAGAATTTTATTTAGTTTTCATCTGGCCTTTGTTTCTCAGGCACTTAATTGTGTATGTAGTGCTAGGGGTTTGAACCTGGGTCCTCACACATGCCAGGCAAGCACCATACCGCTGAGCCACCACCCTTGATATCCTCTTTATAAACTAAACAAAATGCCACTTCTTTAAAAGTAGCATTATATGAGTCAGCTCTATTTATACAGAAGATAAGAAAATTTATTAGCATGACCATTTCTTCAAGTGGTATTATAGAAAATATTTTAGGTGGCATATGAATATAAAGTCACATTGTATCGCTCTGTCAGAAAAGTTATTCCTTTTTCAATTTTCATCTTTTGATTATATACACAAGAAAGTCCTAGTCTTTTTTTTTCAGGGCTGAGGATTGAACACAGGGTCTTGCGCGTGCTAGGCAAGCGCTCTGCCACTGAGCTAAATCCCCAACCCCTGAAAGTCCTAGTCTTTGATATTTTATCTTTAATATTACTCCAGTATTTTCTAACTTTCTTCATCAACAGAAAGAGAGTAAGCCACAAACTTTGAAAAAAGTAACTAGAATTTAGTAATATATTTTATTACTACTGTATTCAGTGTATTTATTTATGGCCTTAACTTCTATTGTGGCAAGTAATATTGGCTTCCAATCAGTTCTGTTTCTTTAACAATATATTTGAAGTTAATTAAAGGTGCTGGAGCGGTGGCTCAGCAGTTACCGAGCTTTGCCTAACACACATGAGTACGCAGGTTCAAACCCCAGCACCATGTACATAAAAAGTGCCTGAGCAATGAAAGCCACATGAAAAACTACATAAAGTTGATTCTGTCTTTCCCTTTAAAAAATAAAAATAAAAAAGCTAATTAAACTAACCATTTTAAGAAAATGATAATACAAATGGGGCTCAGAGCAATGTACTAGTGTTGGGTATTTATTTCCCTTGAATTCTGTAGTCTCTTACTTTTGGTCCACATTAATTCTTCTGTGAGTAGCCAAAAGTAATCACTTACTTTATCTAGTTGCATTTGGATATAAAATATACCAAAGCATAGGTATTCCCATTTTGAACTGATTTCCAACAAGAGAAAATTTTTAACTAAAAGGATGACAAATTTAAAATATGAGTACTAAGCAAAGAAATATACCTCCTTATTTTTATCTCAATCAGTTCGTATACAATAAACTAGGTACTGATCTATAAATGATTTTTGCAAGGCAAGAGGAGCTATATGGTGGGAATATACTTTAATCCTCAAAAAGAAAAATACAAAAGCCTTCAGCTTGGATGAAGCACAGCAGAAGCCCTCTCATCTCACACAGTTTAAATTAAAACACAGCACCACCATCTCCCCCAAAAAGGCATGCCCTCGGCACATAAGAAATTGTACTTTCTCCCTCACTCACCTTCATGGCTACCTTAATGGCTCAGAGCTCCACTCCCGTCTACATTATTTCAATGTCCTTTAGTTAGCATTTCCATTATAATATTTTCCAAGAGTTTTTAGTTATCTCCTGATGCACCCTTTAGTCCTACTAAACTCTACTGGATCATCTCCCAAGGAATGTGTTTATGTTTTTTTACTGTTCTGATTATAAAATTACACAGACTTTTTAGTGATCCTTCCTAACCTTGTATTAATTATGAATACTATTATTTTTTAAATGTTTGCAGAATGCAGTTTTTCAGGAATACATTTATCATGCTATCACAGAAAACACATGGTTACCCTGAGATAAACAAAGATATATACTATCACACAAATTACATAAATTGCTGTACAGTTAAGCAACTAGTAAAAACTAGGCCTTACCTGGTCTCTGGCTCACTGGTGGACTCCCATTAATTCCTGAGAGTATAATAGGAACAGAGCCCAGAGATGAAGTAGGTGTGGTCACCATGGAGGAAGATGCTGCTGTGGTCATCATGACTATGGAGGTGGAGGCAGTGGAAGCAACAGGAAGAGTTATGGTTGGAGGAGATGTTACCAAAGACTTAGGAAAAGCAACTGAAGCCACAGGGGTAGTTATCCCAGCAGTTTTGGTAAGGTTCACAGTGGCTGTAGACTGGGTAGATGTTATAGGGGTGCTGGTATTAGTTTCAGAGACCTCAATAACCCCTGTAGTGGTGGCACCAGAAGAATAAGTAGTTTCTTTAGTTCCCACGTCAGAAATAGCAGTCATAGATGTCACAGCAGTAACATTTTCTAAAAATACTTGAGGGGTGGTAGTAGTGATAGCAGCAGTCACGGGGCTGCACACCTGAACTGGCTCAGAAGAAACCACAGGTGTGACGACCATTACTGGAGAAGGTCTGATACTGAACTTCTGTGGCCCTGTCAGGGGTTGGGGTGTGCTAACTCCAGGTATCTTCTGCTGCAAGGCTCCAACTTTACTCATCACAAACTGTGTGAACACACCACCAGGAGAGGGTCGAGCCGCTGCAAATAAAAATTTGCAGGTCAAAAATCTTCAGTTCTCTTTATTTTACCCTCCTAGTGACTGCTTATCAACATTAACTGTGTACCACTGGATCAATTTCTTACAGGTACTACCTACCTGCATTGTATGTGCCAATTTCCACCCACAGAAATCAAACACGTCCCTCAATCCAAAGCAAACGCACATAATTCTAACAAGAAAGGGATTAAAGTTGATTGCTCCTATTAAAATTCTCTGGCTATGCAATTTATTCAAATTGTCAGGACACTATAAAGAAAATACAGCAGTAAAAAAATTCATCACCTAAAACAGACTGAACGTAAAAGAGAATTTTTAGCTTAATTCTAATTTTAAAACTTGTTTCCACCACCTCCTTCTATACCAGCACCTCTACCTTTTAAGGCTGTCTTCTTACAAAACAATTCAGTACTGCATATTTTTAAAATGCACAGACATTTTTTAAAAAACCTGCAAGATAGTGCTGCCTTTTGGGGGGGCGTGGTTGCTACTGTTTTAAATTACAATTACAGCTGTTTTTTAAAGAGGCAAAATAGGTTCTTTTTAAGGCATATGATGCCTATCTATCTTTATACAACTTCAGTCTTCAGCCAGATTTTTCAATTTCCTGTTAGAGGAATAAGGATGAAGACACAACTGACACCTTTACTTAAGATTCCTAAATAGATTTGAAACAACAAAAAGAAGAATTCAATAAACTTGATGTTCTAAAATGCTAAAACACATGATTCGAGAAGACAATTTATTACAGACTCTAGCAATGAAATGTTAAGTAAAAGAAAGGTTTCCATTCACAAAACAGGGATGTATGGAACAATGCAACATTTTGAAAATTATGTTTTACAAACATCTACTGTTTTTGAGCCTATACTAACTCATCGCACTAACTTTTCTTACTTCTTGAATTCATAAGATCAATATGTATTTGATTGTTGCCAAAAATCCTAGTCCTTACAAGAAAAATATTAAAGAAAATATTTTAAAATGTCTCCGCTTCAAAAAAAATTAAAATCACAAGTCATTTCTACATTAATATAACAAGTCTAAAATACTCAAAAATAATTGTAAACTAACTAGAATCTAATTCAATTAGAATTATAAGCCATCAGAAGAGTTTACCAAAAAAATCAAAACATTCTGGTAAGACAGACATCAATAAAAATGATGATAATAATAATGCGAAGTTCTGTCCTCTTCTAATTTTAACAATCTTCACACCTGTAATAACTGACAGAGCATGAAGCTTTCCAAGCTGTATGTACTCTCCAACTTACCAATTGGCCTTTTTGCTGGGACAAATGCCTTCGGATTCTTCCCAAGACGATGTGTTGTAGTGCCAGAGGAGGGTGCCGTTTTGGAGTTGGATGTTGAAGGCAACAGGGTACGAGGTTTCCTGGATGCAGCCACCTTGGCATTGGATGCTACCTTGGAGATGACAGTACTGAGGGTTGAGAGGTCCAGGACTGAGGGTCGCAACCTGCCTGTGATATAAGCAGCTAGCCTATTGGCTGGATGCAATGCCCCCATCTGTCCCAATAGCAACTTAGCCTGCGGGTAACTCTTACCATTAACCTGAAACAAGTGGCAAAGAGAAATTCTGTAAAGATAAAATTCTCTTGCTAACTTCTCTCCCTTGACAGGGGTTTCATTTTTACAAAGTTTTAAAAGTCTATTTTTCAGATGTAAAGGGGAAAAGGAAGTGGGCTTTTTCTATTCAGGATAATCTGAGTAAAAGGGAGGGGGGAAATGCCATTATCTGATATTTGGAACTAATCCTTTCTCCTTCATTTTGTAGTTTTTTAATTTTTTAATTTTTTTACTTTTTTAAAAGAGAGAGGGACAGTGAGAGAGAGAGATTTTTATTTAGTTTTTCATGTGGCTTTCATTGCTCCAACACTTTGTTGTGTATGTAGTCCTGGGGTTCAAATTTGCATACTCACACATGGCAGGCACGCACTGAGCCACCACTCCAGTCCCCATTTCGTAGTTTGAAAACAGAGAATCATAAAAACTCACCAATTCTGCATTCTAGATATGTGAAAGTCATATGAATGTGTCCAAAGAATCATCCAATTGTTTTAATAAGAAGAATTAGTTAAGATATTAACAATCATCAGCAAAAATGACTGTTCCACATAATCATCTCTTCGATGAGACCAGAGGCATATGTGAGGCCCTAAAATAAGGATCCGTTCCAGCATCCTTTGTATTTGAAAAATATATAACCACTGTCATAATAACCTAAGCTAAAAAAGTCACTTCAGTTTTGGGTTTTCAGAAGGCTCAATTTTTAAGATACTGTCTTATATCTTGGACAAAACATGGGCTCAAAACAAATGCTGGTATAAACTTACTACAATTCTAGAAATAGTCACCAAACTGTCAGAACAAGTGAACAAAAAGTTATAGATATTCTCTGGTGCCTGAATTGATTACACTGTCCATCTTGGGCAAATGTACAGTTTTTCTTTTGTTTCCTTCGTTTTCTATTTTTAAAGGAAAAAAACCAAAACCTTCCAAGTTTCTTACTCATTTTCTCTAGGTCATACTGCTTGGTGACTCTAGAGGAAACAACCTTTTTCTACGGCTCCTTTTCATCATTTAAAAGTGGGGGACAGAAGAATAAGAATAACAGCTTTAGCAAGCAACTCCATCTTCAAAGACACAAAACAAAATTACTCTTTGCTACTTAAGTAAATTGTGATTATTCCCAGAGAGATCAAGAATATCTCTGCCTCAAATTTAGTACAAACAATGTGATCTCTCAATCCAACTTTACTACAGATTTTTATAGCTCTGCCTTTTCCTTTGAGACTGCTGAAGACTACTCAGCAGCTTCCCAAAAGTCTATACAGGCTGACTATCCCTTATTCACAATGCTTGGGACCAGAAGTGCTTCAGATTCTGGAATTTGAAATATTTGCATATATATATAATGAGATATCTTTGGGATGGAACCCAAGTCTACACAAAAAATTGATTTGTTTCACATACACCTTGAACACATAGTCTGACAGTAATTTTATACAATATTTTTAGTGTGCCTGCCCTCCATTACATGAGGTCAGGTATGTAATGTTCACATGTGGGGTCATGTCAGTGCTCAAAAAGTTCTGGCTTTTAGATCATTTTGAATTTTACATTTTTTGGATTAAGGATGCTCAGTATGTATTATAAACTGCCTGACTGCTTATGCAAGTTACATTCTATGGTGACTGTGAGTCCTGATCAGCAAAGAACACAAAATCTCTATGCCTACACTTCAGGTAGTCGTCTTATTAGAAATCTGAGTTAAGTCACTATTTGCAAAGTATCATCAATAAATGAAGAAAAAATACTGTTCTCTTCATCAGTAAGAGTTTAAGGGGCTGGAGCAGTGGCTCAGTGGTTTTGGTGCTTGCCTGGCAAGCACAAGGACCTGGGTTCAAACCCCAGCACCACGTACACAACTAAGTGTTGGAGCAAAGAAGGCCATGTGAAAAACTAAATAAAATTGTTTCTGTCTTTCTCTGTCTCTCTCACTGTCCCGCTCTTAAAAAAAAAAAAAAAAAAAAGTTTAAGAAAGGGGCTGGAGCAGTGGCTCAGCGGTTATGGCGCTTGCCTAGCATATGCGAGGACACTGGTTTGAACCCCAGCACTCTGTACACAATAAAGTATCGGAGCAACGAAAACCACATGAAAAATTTAATAGAACTGATTCTCTCTCAAAAAAAAAAAAAATCACTGAACAAGGATAAACCCTTTAACTATGACTTACATTTTAATTTGGAACTTCTCTTTCCAAGGATTTTCTAGATGTCAGTGTAATTTTACTAAAATATTCTGCATGAATTACTAAATACCAAGGATAGAGATATTTGTCCTACGATGATTGCACTGATAAAACCTCATTAATGAAATTAAGAAAAAAGACTGAAATTTTTAAAATTTTGTGTATTTGAATGTCTTGCTAAATTAAAATTTTCTCCAGAGGTAGAGGCATAACTTAGTAAGAGCCCCAAATTCAATCCCCAGAACTACCAAAAAGCAAAAACAGGAAAACTCCCAATTTCTAAATATACACTGCCAAATGTCTATCTTAAAGTCAATTTCATCTTCCCTTTACATATTCTTAACATTCTAAATAGATTTGTATTGAAAGCTGTATGCTAACAATAAATTCTAAACAATAAATTCCAGACTAAATTTTTTTTTTGGGGGGGGGGCATGGCTACCAAAACATCGCTAGAGCCCAGGCAATAAAGTTTAAGAAGAGTAACTTTCTAGAAAGCCTATAAAGAAAAAAACTACTACAAGGTTCTGTATTACTGTGTGTAAATGTTCCCAAAATTACTCTAGGAATATATCTAACTGACCTATTAGAATAAGGGGTAATAATTTTGTTACCCAGTTCCCAGAAAATGTGAAGATAAATGACTTCAGGCCCACTAAGGGCTCTGAAAAAAATTAAGATGTTACCTATTTACAAAAAAGTGCTATGCCCAGATTAAAGATAATTCTCACCTGGATAAGCCCAGATGTGCTTGAACTGGGTTTACGCTTATAGGCCACAAGCTTCCCTGCAGGAGAAAGCCCTGCATAAAAAGGCAGACCTTTGCCTCCATGTAATCTCTCCCTCACTGAATCCAGGGCATCTGTCTGCACAGGAGAGATATCATCCACTTTCCCAGGGGACAATGGACCATCAGGAGTCTCTGATCCAGATTTCTCAGCCATATCGTCTTGATCTTGACATGATGGCATAGAGATTTTGACACGAGAAGAATAAACAGGAGGGTTCTTCTCACCCCGACTCTTTCGTTGAGAAGCCAACTCAATGATGAAGCTGCCCACCTTAAGTGATTGTGGCATGTTGTTATTGATGTGCTGGGATAAGATGCTCAAAATCTTATTCCGATCCTCTTCCCAGTTGCAGTCTGAGATGATTTCTATAAGTTTGGTGGGACCACCAGGTGACCTCTGATGCACATAAGAGGTAGAAGAGGATTCCCCTTCATTGCAGGAAGACTTCCAACTCTTTTCTAATTTAAAAAAAAAAAAAAAAAGTTGAAAAATGTTTCTGAATCACAGACACTTTGTACTTAACTTTAACTGTCTTCACTCTCCTACTGACTTGAGTTCTTTGGTAAAAAAAGGAGTTCCCTTAACATTACTCTAAGACAGCTTAACTATTATCTAAGAAAGTGCTAGCTTGCAAACAAAGGATGACCTATAACCAAGATTAAGTTTACTTGGCTTAGGTTATTGCTCTGCTCTTCATATAGACAAAGCAACTACAAGTTTGCTTTTAAACATGTGAGAGTCAATCCTCCCAATGTATTCCTATCCACAGTGACATGTTGAGAAATATATATTTCATTAGACAATGAAATTTTTACAATAGTCTGTTAAATCATGTACTACAATTATAGGTATGTCAAGAATATTGGCCCCAGGTTGCTCATTCTCTCAGCCAGATTCCCTCCACCCTAGCAACCTCCTCTAATTCCCTCTATGTGCTATGGAAACATATTTTATGCATACCATGACATTTAAAAAAAGACAGGAAACCTACTGCATAAGTATCGTAAGTCTTAAGAAGTTACTCCCTGGTCACTACCTCTCATTATAGTAATTCAGAAAGTATCCTCTACTAGATAAATTAGATAAATCAGTGATATCCCTTCCTTTCTTTCTCTGCATTTTCTCAATGGTGGCAGCTATGGAAGACCAGAGGCAAATTTCAATAGCTAACGATGCTAATATTGCTGAGGTTTGGAAAAGAGGTTTAAAAATAATTTTTACTGACCTCATCCCTAAAAGTCTCTTGCAATAACATACCACATCAATATGAATAAATTCTCTTTGATTTTTATGGTGTATTAAACAGAATAAGAGAAAAAGATTTTTTTACTTATTTTCTCTATTTTTTGGCAGAAGCTAGGAAAAGGTAAGTAACATGGATTGGTAGTTTTGGTTTTCTTCCATTAAATAATCCAGACCAACATAACTGCTAGTAAACGTTAAGAGTCTGACCTTGAGATTTATCAGAATCATCTTCCAAGTCACAAATGAGTTGTCTTAAGGGTTGCTGTTCAGATTCAGGTTCCTAAAAAAAGAAATAATAGAGAAAAACTTCAATACATATTTAGTATCTAGAGAGTAAGACCTAAACATTAAACCTCTCACAGAAGCATTAAACCTCTCACAGAAGTTAAATTGGTAAAATAAATACTTAATAGCTTCCCGCTGGTACACACAACTATTACTACCACATGGAATCCTGGGGAACAACCAAAGTAGTCTTGCTCTCTAACGTACTTTTCTGTTGTTATTACCAGGGAGTGAACTCAGGGGTGGTTAACCTCTGAGCAACATTCTTAAGGGTCTTGCTTAGTTGCTGAGGGTGGCTTTGAGCTTGCATCCTCCTGCCTCAGCCTCTCTAGTTGCTGGAATTACACGTGTGCACCACTGCACCTAGTTTCTAATGGGTTTTTTTTTTTTTTTGGATTGTTTTGTTTTTTAAAAGAGAGGGACGGTGAGAGAGAGAGAGAGAGAGAGAAAGAATCGATTTTATTTAGTGTTTCATGTGATTTTTATTGCTCTAATACTTCATTATGTATGTGGTGCTGAGGTTTGAACTCCCGCACTTGCACATGCCAGGCAAGCGCTGTAACCTGTGAGCCACAGCTTCAGCCTCCCCCCTCCCCCATACTCCTAATGTTCTTATTAATGACTAAGTCATTAAGAAAACAATTTGTGGGCTGGAGCAGTGGCTCAGTGTTTGGAGCACTTGCCTGGCATACACAAGGTCCCAGGTTCGTACCCCAGCACCATATACACAACTAGGTGTCAGAGAAACAAATATCAGATGAAAAAATAAAATTGATTCTCGCTTTCTCTCTCACTCTCTCTTTAAAAAAGAAAGCAGAAAAAAAGCTGCAGGGGCTGGGGATGTAGCTCGATGGTTCAGCATCTGTGAAGCCCTGGGTACACTTCCCAGCACCACTAAAAACATAAAAATAACAATATATAATTAACAATCATTTGCATTGTACTCCATATAGTTATTCTAGTGAAGGAAAATATTTGATGTTTAACAGAACAAGTTTCAGTTACTTAAAAAATTCAGCAATGTGGAAAGATACAAGCCTTACTAATTAGAGATAAATAACTTAATTAAACCCAGAATTGTTTAATTTGTTTTAATTACCCCAGTGTCAGAATGAATGCATCAGAAAAAAATAACACTTTTAGTAACTAAGGTAAATATGGAGAGAAATAAATTGATTTATATGTCAGAAGCTTAGGGTACATTAATTATTTCTTTTTTCATTTATTATTCTTATAGCAATGAAAATTCTGAACCTAATACAAATTCTAATACTGGCAACAGGGAACTGGAAGTTAAAAAGTATTGTGCAGGTGCTGGAGTGGTGGCTCAGTGGTTACGGCACTTGCCTTGCATGTGCGAGTATAAGAGTTCAAACCCCAGTACCACGTACACAACAAAGTCTCAGAGCAATGAAAACCATGTGAAAAACTAAATAAACATTGATTCTCTCTGTCTCTCTCTCCCACTATCCCCTCTTTCTTAAAAAAAAAAAAAAAAGTATTGTGCAACTAAAGTAATTCACCTTTGAACTACTGTTCTCAGGACTAGAATGACATGAGTTCTGCTGTTGAAATGATGGAGTCAGGGATGGAGATGGGGATGGTTGTCTCTGTGGCTCTTTTTTTCGTTCATATACTCGAACACGGGCACAAGTCATCATACTTTCAAAGTACAGATAGACTGGATCTTTATCCTCTTCCCGTATCTGCAAGTTTTATACAACAAAACATTTCATAATCATGAAAAAAAAAAGTCTCCTAGACTCCAAACGAAAAAGGATGCTTAAACTTTATTTCCATTCCAACAGTTGAAATTTTTAAATGCAAGCTTTAGAATTAAACAGTATAAGTATAGTTTGTATGTGATAGATATTGAAGCGATCAGAAAGGATCTGGTTCTCTACCAGATTACACCAGAGCAGTGTTTCTCAAATCATCTGTGTTGAAAGACACATTTGTTAATTACTAGTCTATTACAGACTGATACTTTGGTAAAGTACAATAAAATAAATTAACAGAAAAACAAAAAGACATGTAAAATTAGTACAAGTTTAACTTTTTTTTAGTAAAATAGATTTATTTAAATCAACCTGCTGTGGAAATTCTTTTTCTTTTTTTTTAAAGAAAGAAGGACAATGAGCGAGAGAGAGAGAGAGAGAGAGAGAGAGAGAATCAATTTTTATTGAGTTTTTCACATGGCTTTCGCTGCTCTGACACCTAGCTGTGTATGTGGGTACTGGGGTTTAAACTTGTGCACTTGCACATGCCAGGCAAACACTGCAATCACTGAGCCACTGCTCCAGCTTCTCTTTCTTTCTTTATAATAGGGATTGTACTCAGCGTTGCTTTACCACTGAGCCACATCCCTAGTCCTTTTTATTTTGAGAGGATCTCACTAAATTCCCGAGGCTGGTCTAGAACTGGGGATTCTACTGCCTCAGTTTCCCAAATAGTTGGGAGTAAAGGCATGCACTACTAATGCCTGGCTTAAACATTTGCTCTTCTTTTCTAACTTATTTTATCACCGAACAGTAACAAACTTCTAGACCAGCACTGGTAAAAAATCATGTACACTATGTTGCACAGTAGTAGAGGATTCTTCTTCAAATGAGTAGACTGGAAGACTAAAATGGATGCATAATCAGATTTTCTTAAATTTGATACAAAGAATCAACTCTTATCCATTTTTACGTAGTCACATAATATAAATGGTTACTTTAAACCTTCAACTTTAGTGCTATTGCTGTTTGAAAATCTGCTTTTAAAAGGCTTTTCTTAATATTTTTTTTGTTAATGTGCACTATGAATCTCAACTGCTTAATACTCTATACTACTAGAATAACAACCTTTAGAAGACTGCAAATTGGGTAAAAAGCCCATCTTTCTATGGACTTTTTTTTTTTTTTAAAAGAGAGAGGGACAGTGAGAGAGAATATCAATTTTATTTGGCTTTTCACGTGGTTTCTGTTGCTCCAACACTTGGTTGTGTACATGGGTGCTGGGGTTTGAACCAGCATCCTTGTGTATGCCAGGCAAACACCATAACCACTGAGCCCCACTCCAGCCCTAAGAGAATCAATTTTTACTTAGATTTTCATGTGGCTTTCATTGCTCTGACACTTCATTGTGTGTGTGGTGCTGGGGTCCAAACCCAGGTCCTTGTGTATGTCAGGCAAGCCCTCCAATTGCTGAGTTCCAGCCCTAGATTTGACTATCATTAAGAAGCACTATGACTCACCTCTATATTTTTTTGGTTTAAAGAGAGAGGGAGAGGGAAAGACAGAGAAGAGGGGGACATACAGAATCAATTTTTATTTAGTTTTTTCAGGTGGCTTTTATTGCTCTGACACTTAGTTGTGTATGTGGTGCTGGGGTTTGAACCCGTGTACTTGCGCATGCTGGGCAAACACTGTAACCGTCGAGCCACTGCTCCAGCCCCTCACCTATACTTTTATGGTAGTTATAAAGTTTCAGCAGTTAAACCGATTAAATAAAAAAGATGTCTTACAAACCCACTATGTAAAAGTAAAAATTGTTCACAGAATATAAGCCAAAAATCTGGTTGAAATCCATCACCTTTTCAAATGACTTTTGTAACTTACAATATAAAATGAAACTCCAGGATCACTTACCACAGGATTGGGTTTGGGAGTATAGGCCCGCGCAGGTTTAATTCCAGTGAGCAATTTGCCCTTCACAGTAGTAGATAATACTTCTGGCTGAGGCAACAACAATGGTTTCACAGGCTCAATGACAGAGGGTGTTGGGATATAAACTGGCTCTGGATCTATTTCACCTTCTACTTTCACCCACAATGGGTAATGTCGAACAGGTTGTTCAGGCTCTGTTTCACATATAGCTTAACAAAAAAGAAGATTTAAGATTTTAGGTGCTTTAGGCAACTGAAGTCCAGCACTGAAGCCTGCCAAAAACAAAAAACAACATATTCCCTCACAAATGCAATCACTTAAAATAACAATAAGATGCTCCCTAAAAACCCTCTAGTTGCCCCTATGTACCTTAATTTATTTACCTATTAACCAAATATTTGTTGAATACCTACTATCAACCATATCCTGTTTTAGGCACTTGAGTGAACATAGTTAAGAATGAAACAAATTCTCAGTATATACATATTATGCATCTGTTGTCAAATTTATCCTTAAATATCTCATCTCTTTGGATGTTATTGTAAGTGGTTTTTTGTTTTTTTTTTTTAGAGAGAGAGAAAGGAGGAGAGAGAGAATCAATTTTATTTAGTTTTTCACATGGCATTTGTTGCTCTGAGACTTCACTGTGTATGCAGTGCTGGAGTTTGAACTTGCGTCTTCATGCATGCTAGACAAGCACCATTAACCACTGAGCCACCACTCCAGCCCCTGTAAGTGGTATTTTTAAAAATTTCAGCTGCCAATTGTTGCTGGTTGTATGTTGTATATTGATGGTATGAGCTGTAATCTTACTAGCTGTTTTATATATTCTTCAGGATTTTCCTATCTATGAATGAAGCCAGTTTTACTTCTTCCTTTTAAAACTGCATGTCTTGGGGCTGGAGCGGTGGCTCAGCAGTTTCGGCGCTTGCCTGGCAAGCACGAGGACCCAGGTTCAAACCCCAGCACTACGTACGCAACTAACTGTTGGAACAACGAAAGCCATGTGAAAAACTAAATAAAGTTGTTTCTCTCTTTCTCTGTCACTCTCACTGACCCTCTCTCTTAAAAATAAATAAATAAAATAAAACTGCATGTCTTTCTTTTTGGATCCTTACCACACTGGCTAGGATCTTCGGTCTTCTGCTTTTTGGGTTGTTTTACTTTTGTTTTTTGAGAGAGCCTTGATAATCCAGACTAGTCGTCTCCATCTACTGTTCAAATAGCTCCCCTGCCTTAGCCTTCTGGCTACTGTTGGAACTACAGACACACATGGCACAGCTCTTAGAGGTGAAAGCACACATTATTCTCCATTCCCAATATTTTAGGGAAAGCGTTCAGTCCTTTCACTATTAACATGTCAACTGTAAAATTTTTCATAGATGCTCTTATCAAATTGATGAAGCTCCTTTCTATTCCTAGAGTGCTCAGAATTTTTATAAAAAATGGATGCTGTCAATTTTTTAAAAATATCTTATACTGAGTGATACAAGCCAAACGCAGAGAGACTTAAAGGTTGAATGTTTTCTCTCATATGTGGAAGCTAGAGCAAAACCAAGGATAGTGTGAAAGTTAGTTTGGTTATTTACTAAACCCACCAAATTCAAAGCAATAATTAATATTCATGTAAGCATTTAAAACTAGAAAATTCACAAAAGTAATATATATGTATATAGGCATTTATCTGTAATGGGGGGAATTACAGTGGAGACAAGAGATCAGGGAGTGGGCGAAGGTTGAAAGGTAAGGATTAGATTCATGTTGCATTGTTATTTCATAAACATGTGTTAATATGTAACAATGAACCCCTTCAATGTACAAGACTACACTGAACTAATTAAAAAAAAAAAAGGGGTGGAGCAGGGGCTTAGCGATTGCAGAGCTTGCCTGGCATGCACGAGTACATGGGTTTGAACCCCAGCACAAGGTACACAACAATGTCTCAGAGCAACAAAAGCCTCATGAAAAATTAAATAAAACTGATTCTCTCTCTCTCTCTTTCTCTCTCACTGTCCCTCTCTCTTAAAAAGAAAAAAAAGATGTCAAATATATATATATATATATATATATATATATATATATATATACACATACATACATACACACACACACCCATATACACTAAGATAATTATATGGCTTTTGTTTTATAGTCAATTGGAAAAATCACATTGAGCAAGACATGGTGGTGCACACCTGTAATCCCACCAGCTCAGGTGGCTGAGGCAAAAGGATCACAAGTTGAAAGCAAGCCCCAGCAAGATCCAGTCTCAAAATAAAAAATGAGCCAGGGATGTGGCTCAGTGGTTAAGTATCCCTGTTTTCAATCCCTCGTACAAAAAAAAACAAAAAAAAAAATTAATCCTTTAAAAATATCTACAGAGATAATTATACGACTTTTTTTTTTTTTTAAATAGTCTATTGCGGTGATGGAAAACTATACTGAGGCGGTTACAGTGGCATATGCCTGTAACCCCAGCAACTCAGGAAGCTGAGGCAGGAGTATCACAAATTCTAGGCCAGCCTGGGCAACTTAGCCAAATCCTGTCTCAAAGAAGGGTGGGTGCTGGGGATGTGACCCAGTGGTAAGTGTTCCTGGGTTCAATCTCTAGTACCACAAAAAAGAAAACGACACTGACAGATTTTGGGACCCAAAACCTTACTTGATATAGAAAATAAGTATAGAAAAAAGTAAGTTTTCTACCATACCTAGTGTCACAGCTCCGTAAGTGACTACTTTTAACTATTTGTATTTTAGTGGTTACCTCAATCAACCTAAATAAAATGTTTATATCTCTTGGTCTCTTAGGTAAGTCTATTATCCTTTAAGTATATTGCTGGATTTGGTGTTAAAATTTTGCTTAGAAATTTTCTTTTTCTATCTACGTTCCTAAGCGATATTGGTCTGCCGTTTTCTTGTTAATATTTTTTTTCTCTGCTGAGTATAAGAGTTTAATACTGATCTCATACAACAAGACGTTTTTATGGATTAGTTTGTATAGAATAGGCATTACATATTCCCTTAATGTTTTACAGAATTATTCAGTGAAGCCACCTGGACCTAAAGTTAATACTGTGTCGGCTTTCACTCAGTTAAATTCTTCAATAAAACTAAGCAGTTATCTATTTCTTCTTCAGTGAGTTGGTTAGCTTTATGACTTTAAAAGAATTTGTCCATTCCATCTGAGTTGTCCAATTTACAAGCAGAAAGTTGTACATGATATCATTCCCTTGTTATTCTTTTAATTTCTGTTATGAAGTCACTTCTATTCCCAATACCAGTAATTTGTATGTTCTCATTTTCATGATCAGTATGGCTACAGGTATCATTTTATTGATTTTCTCCTTATACTGTTAGCTAGCTTGGAGGTATATGTCCTATGCCTAACAAAACTGAGAGAATAAAGAAAACAGAAATGTCAAATTTTATTCTTTCTCATGGTATCAGTCAGAGCAGGTAAGCACAGTGCCTTTACATTGCAGCAGTATTTTTAACAAACCAAAGGACAAAGAGTGACGGTCAAAAGGGAATACAAGAAGTGCTTGGGATGTAGCTCTGTGATAAGTGCCCACCTAGAATGCACAAGGCCCTAGGTTGACAGCTAGCACTGCAAAATTTTACATAAAATAAATAAATAAATAAATAAGTAGATAAAAAAAGTGTGATCTCATAGAAATCTTAAAAAAACAAAAAGAAGTACAACAAGAACAAGGAGGAGGGGCTGGAGCAGTGGCTCGGTGGTTATGGCGCTTGCCTGGCACGAGTAAGTACACAGGTTCAAACCCCAGCACCCACGTATACAACTAAGTGTCAGAGCAATGAAGGCCATGTGAAAAACTCAATAAAAATTGATTCTCTCTGTCTCTGTCTCTCTCACTGTCCTTCTCTCTTAAAAAAAAAAAAAAAAGAACAAGGATGAGGGATTAAAATTTCAGAAATCACAGTTTACATACTAGAAAAAACATGTGGTATTGAAGTCAAAAAAACTTGGGTATAGCTGGGTGTGGTGGCACACACCTGCAATCCCAGCAGCTTAGGAGGCTGAACCAGGAGGATGGCAAATTCAAAGACAGTCTCAGTAACTTAGTGAGACCCTTTCTCCCCCCACCCCCCAAAAAAGGTGCAGGGTGCTAGGGGCATAGCTCAGTGGTTGAGTGCCCCTGAGTTCATTCAATCTCTGGTACCAAAATAAGCAAACAAACAAAAAATTGGGTGCAAATCCCTACCCCTTAATTTCTACATAACGTTGAGTTAAATTAAACTCTAACCAGTTCAACAGGGTCATCTGTAAAATGGAGAATAAAGCTTCCTTATCATAAGATTACAAGACTGAA
>PVKS010008498.1:0-68048 GCA_004027875.1 Aplodontia rufa | reverse complement strand
GAAATAACACTGATTCTCTACAAGTTCTTCCAGGAAATTGATAGAGAGGGATCACTCCCCAACACTTTTTATGAAGCAAATATGACACTGATTCCATAGCCCAACAAAGACACGTCAAAGAAAGAAAACTACAGACCAATTTCCCTGATGAACATTGATGCAAAAATCCTTAATAAAATTTTAGCTAATCGGATACAAAAGCACATTAAAAAGATAATACATTATGATCAAGTGGGCTTCATCCCAGGAAAACAAGGCTGGTTCAACATATGCAAATCAATAAATGTAATTCACCACATAAACAATTAAAAACAAAAATCATATAATCATCTCAATTGACCCAGAGAAGGCATTTGATAAAATTCAACAGCACTTTGAGCTCAAAACTTTGGAGAAGATAGGGATTAAGGGAAGATACTTTAGCTATGTCAGATCCATTTACGACAGACCCATAGCCAACATTATCCTCAATGAAGAAAAACTAAAAGCATTTACATCGAATTCAAGAACTAGACAAGGCTGTCCGCTTTCCCCACTATTGTTCAATATAGTCCTGGAAACCCTTGCCAGAGCAATCAGGCAAGACAAGGAAATCAAAGGTATTCGTATAGGAAAAGAGGAAGTTATCTCTATTTGCTGATGACATGATTCTATAACTAGAAGACCCAATAACATCAGCCCGAAAACTCCTAGGCTTAAAGGAGTTTTCAGCAAAGTAGCTGGCTACAAGATCAACTCCAGTAAATCACTAGCATTTGTTTACTCCAGCAACAAATCCACAGAAGAAGAAATCAGGAGATCTCTCCCATTCACCATCACTTCCAAAAAAGTGAAATACTTGGGCATTAACCTTACAAAGGATGTTGAGGACCTCTTCAAAGAAAACTATCAAACACTAAGAAAAGAAATTACAGAAGACCTGAGTAGATGGAAAAACCTTCCATGCTCATGGTTAGGCAGAATCAATATAATAAAAATGGCCATTCTACCCAAAGCCCTATACAGATTCAATGCAATCCCCATCAAGATACCTATGACATTCTTCACAGATATAGAAAAAGCAATAGTCAAGTTCATATGGAATAACAGGAGGCTCAGACTAGCCAAAACATTACTCTATAGAAAGGAAGAAGTAGGGGGTATCTCAATCCCTGACCTGAAATTATATTACAGAGCTGTAGTAGCAAAAACAGCTTGGTATTGGTATCAAAACAGAACCGAAGATCATTGGAACAGAATAGAAGATCCTGAGACAAAACCCATATATTTAATTATTTGATATTTGATAAAGGGGTCAAAAGCATAGTGTGGAAGAAAGATAGCCTGTTTAACAAATGGTGTTGGACAAACTGGACTGCCATATATAGACAACTGAAGCTGGATCCTTATTTTTCACCCTGCACAAAAATTAAATCTAAATGGATCAAAGACCTGGATATTAAGCCAACAACTTTAAACTTACTGGAAAAAAAAGTGGGGTCAACATTACAGCATATAGGAGTTGGCAGCTACTTCCTTAACAAAACTCCCATGGCTCAAACTGTAAAATCAAGAATAAATGATAGGATGCAATTAAACTAAAATGTTTTTGCATAGCTCAAGATATAATCAAGAGCATCAAGAGAGAACCTACAGAATGGGAGAAAGCTTTTGCCTGCTACACCTTGGACAGAGGGCTAATATCCAGAATATATAAAGAACTAAAGGAACTAAATAACCCAATCAATAAATGGACTATGGGGGCTGGAGTGGTGGCTCTGCGGTTATGGCGCTTGCCTGGAATGCGCAAGTCCGCGAGTTCAAACCCCAGCACCACGTACACAATGAAGTGTTCCAGGAATAAAAGTCACATGCAAAACTAAATAAAGATTGCTTCTCTCTCTCTCTCTCTCTCTCTCTCTCTCTCTCTCTCGCTGTCCTCTCTTTCTTTAAAAAAAATAAAAAATAAAAAAAAAATAAATAAATGGACTATGGATCTAAAAAGAAACTTCTCACTGAAGGAAGTCCAAAAAGCCCATAAATATATGAGAAAATGCTCCACATCATTAGCTATAATGGAAATGCAAATCAAAACTTCTATGAGATACCACCTCACTCCTGTTAGAGTGGCAAAAATGAAAAATTCAAACAACAACAGATGCTGGAGGGACTGTGGCAAAAGAGGAACACTGTTACACTGCTGGTGGGACTGCAAACTGGTTCAGCCACTATGGAAAGCAGTGTGGAGAATCCTCAAAAAACTAAGGATGGATCCACCTTATGATCTAGCTATTCCAGTCCTGGGTATTTTCCCAAAAGAGTTAGAATCAGCACATTATAGTGATATGGTTTCATCAGTGTTTATAGCAGCTCAATTTACTATAGCTAGATTATGGAACCAACCCAGATGCCCCTCACTCGATGAGTGGATACAAAAACTTTGGTACTTATATACAATGGATTACTACTTGTCCATTAGAGAAGATGATATTATGGCTTTTGTTATCAAATGGATGGAGATGGAAAGAATTATGCTAAGTGAAGTATCCCAATCTCAGAGACTCAAGGGCCGAATGGTATATCTCATCTGTGGAAGCTAGAATACATGGGAAACCAGTATGTTATATGGCTAAGCTAATAATAACTTTAAATTGCATGATTCTCAACGCAACAGGGAGATGACTCCCTATGATACTTGGAGGCGTAGACGGGGGATGGGGGAGGATGAAGGAAGAACTCCTAGGAGACTGGAGGGTGGGAATATGGGGGAACCATCTCAGAAGGAGATTGCTGTCCTCCAGGAGATATCCATTTAATTCAGGAGTTCTTCTGGGGGAAACAGCAACAGGGGAAACACAAGCTGGGCATCCATGATATGGTATTAGCCCTGGATAACTAAGTATATATACAATGGTTCTTGAATGTTTGATAATGTTTCCCCCTCAATTGTATCTCTATATCCATCTGATAAAAAATATTTTATGATTGTAGTGGTGTTTCATGACTTTCATCCTAATGGATGCTTTTTATCTCCATATGCTGTTCTTTTTAAAAACAAATGTAAATTATTTTACTTTTACAAATTTATGGAGTACAGTATGATAATTTGATACATATATATAGTATATGTGATCAAGTCAGGGTAGTTATCAAGTTCATCTCCTTAAGCACTTTAAAAATTTTTATTAATATTTAATAATTATACCTATTATTTTTGTTCATATTCATTCTTCATTTTAAGATGGAATAATTTAATCCTTACTAGTAATACGCAGACTGATAGCAGTAATTGTACATAATTTATAAATAAATGCACATATACTGGAGTACTTGCCCAAATACTACCAACTCTTAGGTGCTTGATCAAAAATGGAAGGCTTAGCAGGTAACTTCTGATTGGCATGGCCATCCCCATCCCCTCTGTCTGGGATGCTGTGTGTAGTGTCATCATAGTGAGGAAACCAAGAATGGGCTCTGGGGCCTGATGGCTGGGTTCAAGTCCTCAGTCTGCTACTCCCTAAGTTGTCTGACCTTGGTGAGTGACTTCACCATTCTGGCCTCAGTTTTTCTCACTGCAAAAAGGACGCAACAGCATTTGTGAAGTACGGTGTGATATTTCAACACATGTACACATTATATGTACTGATAAAATTGGGGTGATTAACATTTTCATGTGTATCACTAAGTGTCTGGAGCTTTCAAGCACCTCTCTTCCCATTCTTCATGAACTTTATAATAGATCATTGTGAACCACAGTCCCCCACTGCTGCAGAATCATAGAACTTATTGCTTCTATGGAACCTATTGTGTTGCCTGCCACTCTCCCCTCTCCTCCCTTTTCTTCCTAGCCTCCAGTAATCACTGTTACATATTCCAGTCAACTTTTTTTTAAACATTAAAGAAGTCTTAATGGAGCTTTTCTTTTTGAGTTCATTGTTATCTTTTAACTTCCTCCAATCTGATAAATGTGCACTAAAGGAAAAAAAAAAGCACAGTCATTTTACTTAGCTTCCACTTACTCATGAAAGAAAAGAAACAGACCCTCAGTATGATGAAGAAAAACAGGCACATGCTTTAAAAATACATGTTGTTAGGGATGATAGTGTTTGAAATATAAACTAAGAAAACAGATGCCCAATAACAGTTTGATATTTGGCTGAAGGATTCATACTTATCAAACTAAGCATTGAATTACATTTTTTCAAATTGAATAGAGATGGAAGGTAGGTGAAAATCTCTGTCAAATAGAATCAACACGTCCACCTTCCTGTCAGGGTGTTAGATGCAAAGTGCTAAGCAGGGGTAAGGCTAGAACAGAACTTGGAGACAAGGTGGGACTTTTCTCTAGCCACACTGTCATTATTTAGCTCTGTTCTTCTCCCCTGTCAAGTGCAATGGCCCACCCTGCAGCCAGAGGCATCTTTTTAGAAAACAAGATGATTACAGTTTCCTTATTAATGACCTTCTGTGGCTTTTCTTTGCACTTAGGATAAAGCCCAAACTCCTTAGCTTCTGATGCCAATTTCAGTTTTCCTCAACAAATCCAGGTTTCCCCAGAATCTGACCTCCTCCACCCATCACCTGCTTGGATCTTACTCATCCTGCTAAGCTTGCTCTGCCTCCTCTTTGGCAAAGTTTGTGATATCACCTTCCTGATGTATCCCTTGAATAAAGCCAGTGACCACACTTGTAATTGTTATGCCCACCAAAAATATTTTAAATAGGAAAAATATGTAGAATAAGAATTAATTTTAAATAAATTTAAGGAGGAGTTAAAACTAAAGGGCTTATTGTATGATAAGCTCATTAGCATTATAAATAGTGTTTTCTCACAAATGTATTCATTAAGAAAAATTTCAATAATGTATGAAGTGTGTTTGTGAATGAAAGCTTATAATACTTTGTCTTCTCTTCCACATTAGAATTTTTAGGGGGAATGCAACATTAGATAATGTGGTTTTAAAACTGATTTAATACACACATTATAACATGAATTAATGCATACAATCACTGCACTTTGGTGCTTAGAATGCCTTTGTAATATGCTGTTTAGATACAATGATTATTTAAAGACATCCATGTAGGGATTTCAATAAGTCCCATAGTTGTCTGAAGAGAGCTTCACTTAAATTTCATTAGTTAATTTGCTCAATTACCACTTATTAAGTACCAGCTGTTGGGTCCAACACTTGACATTGTGAGGGTACCAAAATGAATTAATGAGGGAGGTCCATTATAGTGACTATAAATTAAAAACCACATTTCAGACCCAGCGCTAATACTGTCAAACTATGTGACCTTGGGCAAGTTACTTTATCCCTCTAGGGCATGGTCTTTTCAGGGGTATACAAGCATTCATTAATAAATAAACAATGATAATTAGACTTGTTAACTTATTGGGTATGGGCAAGATTATGTGAGAGAATTTCTAGAAAAATTTTATTACAGGACCTGCTGTATAATTATTCATTGGTTGTGTTATTGTAAGGTTTCCTAAAGATAATTTTCTTTGGATTATTAAAATATCAGAAAAAATATAAAGATTTTTAAAAACTTACAGAAATCCAAAGTTTTATATCTTAACAGGTGACGATTAAAACAGGTAATTATAAAATTATAAAATAATTTTGTTTAGCCATGCATTAATTCATCCACATACATCTGTCTGTCCATGAAGTCATCCGTACATAGATTCACTTATCAGTTTAATTAAAAAAATTTTAAGTGCTATCTTATATTGATAGAAGAAATCACAGGTTTGTAAATGTGAATTAAAACATGAAACTTGGCACTAAAAATGTAAGATTAGCAAGGAAATCAATTGTGTAAATACTGGTCAAATAAAATAAAAAATATAAAAATGCAGTGGTAGCATAGAAGAGACAACAGTCAAGTCTGTCTGGATGTGGTTCTCTTGATGTGGAATCCACAATGGCTTCACAAAAACCATAGTGTAAGTAAAGAAAAAGAAGTAATTGGTAATTGGTAATGAGTATTGTTGGGACTTAAAGAGAGCTGCTGGAGGGGATTTTATAGGTTGTTCACTGCCCAAGCAGGACCCACATAAGGGTACCATGCTGGCTGAACTCCAGACCAAGTTGCATTCAGCAGACAATGGGAGGTTTTGCTGTGCTGCTTCTATTCAGAGCAAGGAGTGTGGTCCTTGGATTGTCACAGAGGTGCTCTTTGCTTGCTTTGTACACCTTGCACCTCTGCAGCAGCTGCTTTTTATTTGACCAAAAGGCACGGTCAGGGCTAGTAGAGCAGCTGAACATAGTGTGTAGGGAAAATTCCCATTTATAATTTGAGTTTGAGCTAGATAATGTGTTAAATATTATTTGGATATAGAATCAAGAGTGATAAATCTGATATTAATGTTGGGAAAATATTTTCCAATTTGTCAACTTTTCCTTCAAGAGTCATTAATTTATATTATTAACTTTACTTTTCTTTTTTTTTTTTAATATTTATGTAAATATACCATATGTTAAAATTTACCAAAGCTTGTAATGGGTGAAGACATTTACATTCTTTATCCTTCTTCAGTATTTAAAACATTTCAAGATAATAGAATCTGTTATTAAAAACAAATATACTTGCTTTTCTTTAGTTATTTGTACTATAAAGGATCTACTGTGACTATCCCTTAATGGTATGTAGTGATATGATATTGGTGGACTCCAGGTATATTTCAGTTTTCTTCTATCACCTGAATAAGAATTTCTGAATATTAACAATAAGTTTGACAGTGTACCCGAATGAAAAGTATGCAACTGAAAGAATGATCATGGCTAAATAAAAATTCCAGAAAATTTAAAATTTATTTGTACATTTTATTGTATATTTCTAACGGAAGTATTTATTCAACTATTGTATGAATGAGTGTGTGTACATGCTTGTGTGTAGATAGATGGATACACAGAAGTTCTGAATGAGGGAAAGAAATTAACCAGTTTTACCCATCAACTTTTTCTTCTTCTTAAGGAGCTTAATGATGGTTGAATTCAAAGATTAGCCTTCCAAAAAATTTCAAAGAAATATATGAT
Organism: Aplodontia rufa; assembly: GCA_004027875.1. Lineage (NCBI taxonomy): Eukaryota > Metazoa > Chordata > Mammalia > Rodentia > Aplodontiidae > Aplodontia > Aplodontia rufa. The sequence goes on along the minus strand of PVKS010008498.1, from coordinate 61,023 downwards.
ATGAGAATTTGAATTTATCATAACTAATAAATGGTAAAAGTTGCCAAGGGTAGAGGCCAACACTGACTAAAATTATTGGAGAAGAATCATGAAAGAAATAGTACCTTATTTTTGTCTTGCTCAGATCAAGACAAAACATTAAGGAAAGTTACTAAAAAATTTCTGTAAACTGTATTCACTTATCAATCATTGTGATAATAGCTGTGATTTGTTTAGCATCTGTTTTACCTTGTATTTTATTTTTATTGCAATGCTCTATGTAGTGAATATTATTTTTTATGTTTGATAGGTTTTTTTAAAGAGAGAAAATTGATTTTATTTACTTTTTCATGTGGCTTTTGTTGCTCCAACACTTAACATTGTGTATGTGGTGCTGGGGGTTATGAACCCATGTCTTCACTCTTGCCAGGCAAGCATCCTAACCCCTGAGCTATGCTCCAGCCCCTTTGTTTCAGTTTTCAAAAATAAGGACTAAAAGTGATTGAATCTGTTTGAGGTCAAGGTCTTGTCAGTAAAGGCACCAGGATTTGATCCCACACATGTCTATTATTATACCTTTTTCTGAACTGTTTCCCTGGGATTATTCAGCTTTGGATTCTGAGTCTTCTTGCCAATTAGCAGCAGTCCTTGACATCTTCCCCTACATTGTGTATGTATTAAACTTTAAAAACATAATAATGCATTAGAACTTTGAGAGTTTCTCTGGAGAAATTAGAAGATTATGATTGGCAGCAGCCTTATTCTGCATGTAACTTAGTTCTGGTTAGAAATATACCTTACCCGGAATAATTAAGTGGACAAAGAAAATTTAAGAATATGAACATGCCATATCTTCTTTACCTTCCAGAGGAAGCAAATAGAGAGAAAATTAGCTGTATGATTAAAGACCTGAATCTAATTGTTAATTGAGGGTAAAAATAAGGCACTTTAATTATATAGGTAAATCCAGAACATTCATTAATAATATAAATTAGACAAATCCAGAGCATTCATTTAAAAACACCAAAGTGCAAAAAAAGTTCTCTTATCATATGAAACCAACTTAATAATTAGTTGGTTATTAAGGAAAAGTTAAGATGGGTGATTGTAAAAAGGATCTTCATATTGTTACGCTTAGCATTTTAATTTAAAGTATATAGATATTTTCTCATTTTTCTTTTTATTTAAGCGCCTAATAGTTGGTATTTTATTGTGTATCTTCTCTATACCTATTGATAATATGCTGTGTATAACTTCTATTTTTTGTTTTGAAAAGTGAATCAAGACCATCAAAACCCATACAAAACAATTTACTGGATTTCTGTATGGTTTCTGTGCAGTTATTTCAGTTGTTTAGTGCACACTTAAGTTTACAGAAATTTTTTAATAACTTTCCTTAATGTTTTGAAAATAGTCAACTTAACTTTCATAGGCTCAATACTGTCTCTTTTCACATTCACATAACTCATTATTTAAGTAATATTTATTTACACTTAAACACACAGGATAAGGAATGTACACATAACTCTTGGTGAGCACACTTTTGTCAGGTATTAATATAGAAAAATATTTGTTTGCAATAGAAAAAGGATATAAAAGAGTTACCAACCTCATCATGCTATGTCCTCCTATGGAGAACAAGCTTGGAGTAGAACACAACCTAAATTCTTCAAAGTTCTAATCCCAGACCAGAAGCACATTTTCCTAGAGAAGTCATGGTTCCTTCTGAGAAGGAACTCTTATAAACATGGAATATTTTTGTCAAATAAATTTGATCTATATGGAAATCATAATCTCAAAACCCATTGGTTTGATTACATCAGGAGATGATCCTTTGGTTATAACAGTATCTTTTCTTTTATTAAGAAGACTGGCTTAAATTCGCTCTCTTTTAGATGCAATGTTATGAAACCACAATATTTATTACCAGTAGTGGAAAGGTCAACTAAATTTACATGTTACTGCTATGAAAGCAGCTGTACTGGTAGAAATATAAATATCAAGAGACAAAAGACAAGAGTTATTAGTGGAAGAATAAAAATGTATCAATAGAGATTCAAATAAAGAAATTCATATAGAGCCTTTTTAAAAGATAGGTAGGAAAGAAAATGAATAGAAGCCATATTTTCTTGCACGTAAAATCCATTCCATGAACTGTAATACTTGTGGGAAAATACAAAGGGTAAGGGTGGAGGCATTGGAGCTTTAAACATTAAAAAAAATGTTTTAGTATACTATGTTTATAAGTAACTTCAGGAGTCACTGACGACTAAGTTAGAGAATAGTGAAGATGAATAGTTACAGAATATTGCTTATTGGCAGCCAGCATTTGATTTTAACCTTCAATAACAACAATATGTTATTTTTTTCATTATTGGTTTAGGTTCAGTGTTTCTGTCACATACAAGAGTTTGCAAAAAAAAAAAAGTTTGCTAGTATATGTTTTCTTAAATGATACTCTCTTTATTCTTCTACAAATTTTATCCTTTATTCAAATATGCTCTTTTTCTGTATTATCCATGCTAAGGTATCTGATACTGTTTTATTTCATTTATGAATATATCTTATTCTTTCCAATTTGTCACCCCCCTTCTCTCCCCACCCCTATGACTAATTTGTATGGCATGATAATTTTTGAGCAGGCACACAAGAAACACAAATAGATATTCTGGTATCCAACTATCTTTCTTAGCCCTGCAAGCTCACCAAGAATAGGTGTCTTGAGTTTTAGCCTTTTGTAATGTTTTTGAGCCTAACAGTGAAGCTTATGTGATATGCTAATGAAGGTGATAATGAAATTCTTTTTCAGTTACCATGATTCTGCTCAGGTGTATATAGTATATAGGCATATTTGGAAATAAGTATTTAAAGTTCTTCAATGTATCATAATTCCCTTGCTTCATCAACCTGCTTTCCTCCTGCTTGAGGTTTCTGTGTATTTTCTTCTGGTTTGATTCAGGCACAAAAGAATCAGTAGTTGTTGAGGAAACTAGGTATCTCAGGGGATTGGTAATGAGATACAGAGCCTTTAACCTCTTGGTCACTGGTTCAGATCTGCCCCAGGTCAAGAGTGACAGAAAGTCATTACCCTCTGATGGCAGTTCAATAGGCTATGTGAAAAGAATTTGTGATTTCAGTACCTCACAGAGACAAGTCCATGCCATAGACCTACTGTAGACTGGGTACAAAATGGTAGTTGTGATTTAAGTTGAAAGAGAAAGAAGTCCAATCATTGAAGTATTCTGTCTTCTTTCTATGATCTGAGCCTCCTTTTAATGGATTTGTTCGTGGTATGGCATGGGAAACTCAATCTGTGCCAGTGTTGGTTTGTGTTTTGGGGCCATGACATGCACATCCACAGAAATCTTTACCTATCATTGTTGCTAATGAGGTATAATTCAGCCCTACCAAATTGACTTTTAAAAAGCAATTGCATCCTCACATAGTGACTAATTCAAAATTGAGTTATTCTTATCTCCTTTTTCTTCAATTATCTTCTGCATACATCTTTTAAATGTTCCTTTCTTTTTTAATTATATTATTAATTTCATCTACTTTTGGACGTATGATTGCATATTTAGAAAGACCTATTCATTCTTGTAAATCTTTCACCTGAGAAATTCTTTTTTTTTTTTTTGAGAGAGAGAGAGAGAATCATTTTTTATTGAGTTTTTCACATGGCTTTCATTGCTCTGACACTTACTTGTGTGCATGGGTGCTGGGGTTTGAACCTGTGTTTTTGTGCATGCTGGGCAAGCGCTATAACCGCTGAGCCACCCCTTGAGCCCCTCACCTAAGAATTTCTTAGTTAAGAAACAAGAATAAACAATTAGAAAGATACTCTGAAGACAGATAATTTTCAAAATTGAGTATAATTCTAAAAGATCAGTGTGACAGAAGATAATCGAATTATGTGCATTTGTATAAAAATCTTAACCTTTAAGTTTTTACCATTTTTAGTGTTTGAGATTGTAGGAGGACTTTTATCTTTCTAACATCTTTAATGAATAGTTATATATTAAAAATTCCTGATTTGCGCTCTCTTTCAAAGTCTTTATACATATTTATACTTGAAAGATTTACAAGATTGCCATATTTCCTTCATAATAGCATACTTACTAATTTAGTTTTATAGAAGGATTACTAATTTTCAAAATGGACCCATAGTGCTATTTTGGAAGAATTTTAAAGCTATCTCACTAGTTTTTGGGCTAGGAAATAAAAATTAAATAATAGTCAGAACTGTGTGACATATTAAAGATTTCTATTCTGGAAAAAGATGAGCAGTTGCTAAAACTATGAAAGAGATTTCTGAAAACAAACTTGCAAGTACTTATGACCACGTCTCTGTTACTTAGAAGACCTTCTGTCCCAACTTGAATAAATGACTTGTTATCATTATGATTGCTTAAAATATCATTTTAATTCCACATCTTCAAAGGCATTCTTTTGCCCTGACATATAACAGTGATTTCTACAATATCTGAAGAACTATGATTTGAAAATTAGAAATTTAAATTGCACAGGCTTAATATTAGAGTATTTCCGTTACCCTTTGCAGGTTTTGAGGCAGCTTATTCGACCTTACAGTCTCACCAGGAAGCTAATGGGAAAGCCTTGCAGCAATCTTCACAGGAAAGTTTCCAAATGTCAAGTGTCATCTTTCCAGCTGTTAGATGAATGGGTAGCCAAGAGGCATTTATTTGGGTGTGCAGCCCCTGTGAAATCTGGGTGAGGCAGGAGAAAAGGCTATAATTTGGTGGTTAGTTTACCAGCATTGGTATAGTTGCAAATCTCCTGGCCAGGCAAAGTACTTCATTTTGTGGTTAATGATTGACAGCTGACTGCAGTGTTTTTGCACTTAAAAGAATAAAAGTGTCTTTTAAAAAAGGCATCATCGATATGTCTTACTAATTTTTGAATCCTCCACTGCTTCAGATAAAAACAATCTTATCAACAGTGCTGCCTTCTTTAAACCCAAGGCTTTTGAAATGACAGCTGTATTAAAATCTTGAGACTTATTGAAAAAGTGTCCTTCAATTTAAGATATATTGCAAACTCTTTAATTCTTATGTTAAGGGAAGATTGATATAAATCATTGGTCAGTGTCTGGTAGAAAAACAAAGAATATCAATAAAAAGACACTTTTAAATCATAATGGATTCTGTTTGAGATAGTAATAGCCACCAAAAAATAATATCGAAGTGTGTCATGGCTAAATGCTGTTTCCATACTAAGTTTTCCACTTCGTCAAGATCATGGTGTCAAGATGACTTTGGAGCAGTCTCACTGGAAACTGAGACTTTAGACTTAACTAGTATTGGAAATGCATACGATCTCATTTTGATCCCTTGCAATGGCAAGTAGGAAAGTCAGCTTTGCTCACAGTCATTGAAAAATGAAGTCCATTTCAGCTGCTTATAAATAAACATATAATAAGCTCTAGAGCAGTGGCTATAGAATTTACCTCTTCGATAATACATTCAGGTTAATTTGTGATGTGGTCCCTAGTAAATGTTTTAAAATAATTATGATGCATCAGCAACTTGGCCCTTTTTCTATTAAAAATTCCATTTGTAATAATGTGCAGCTTTTTGAGTATGAAGTGGGATTTATTTTTTTAATAACATCTATATGTTATAAAAGGAAATCAAGGAAAAAATGAGGAATGAGCCTATACCTAATAGAGCTATCAAAACAATACTATCTGGTAGGTGATAGGGGAAGAAAGTACCATGACTAATAAGTAATTTTAATGCCTTTTATTGACTTTGTATAGGGTTCCAAACTTTTATTAAATGGCAGTATTTGACCTGAAAAGTAATTTAAAATAAAATTGTCTCTATAAAAGCAGAATATTTCCTTACCAATACAGCAGTAGATTGCTACTTCAGGCAGAGATAACTCAAGATTAGAATGGGCAGAAAAAATAATCAGATCTGAAAAATCCATTGCATGCCACAGGGAGCCTCAGTGTATGTGGACAGCATATGGAAGAAGTAGACACTGCAGTGTCAGTAGGTTTGAATGGACTTTAAATGCTATGGACCCTATGCCTGGGGGCTGTCTGGGCTTTATTGACAACATCACAGTAAAATAAGGCACAGGAAACCATTAGCTTACGGAGGAAAAATCAGATGCAAAGTATCCTAATTGAAAATTTTGACCAGAGCTGCATTCCCCTGCATTTAGTGACTTAGTAAAGTACAACCTTAAGCTGTAATGGGTCAGATGGGGAAAATATCCAGATATGTGTAGTGCAATGAAAGTCTCAAAGTTAAGAGTCTGGTTTCAAGTCCTGACTTAATTACTCACTAATTCTACCTTGGGACATTTGGAAATATTGCGTTGTCTTTATGTTTTCTCACTACGGCTCTGAGATAGCACAATGTAATCGCAGAGGCAGAATTCCCAAATCAACGACTTAATAGCTTTGAAAATAACCAATACCTTGCTATTTTCATCCATGGAAGGGACAAAATTATAATTTTATGTGGCTCTAAAACCGAAATGTCTAAGTTAAAGAATTTGTTTAATACACATTAAGTAATGATTGTTTTTAGGGGTTTAGCATTCATTTCATATTAAATGTTACCATTGAATTAATCATTTTCCCCATCTTACATATTGGAAACACTATTCCACTATTCTGAATTGAGTTGAGATGGATATGGCCGTGGAAATGATCTGATTCAGCCATTTCATATAAGGGTTAGGAAGATGAGTTGCAAATGTTAGAAGAATAAGCATAAGTAGTATAAGAATGAACTCAGAACAGAACAGTAATAGAATTATCTGAAAGGGCTTTAAAAATACATCAAAGGTACTCTGGCACATAGACAGAAATAAGATCCAAAGTGTGGGGGTGAACAGGAGTAAATGTTATGCCTTCCTTTAGATGTTGGAACTAGGTAGTGATAATGCTGGAGCTAAAACCCAAGGTTTTCAATCCTCAGCCCTAATCTTCTTTATAATACCTTCTTATTTCTTCTTTGGTTGAGTTCTAACGGAATGAGAACAGATAAAACACTTAAATAAATCTCAGCAAGTTAACAAAATTCTGTTCTGAATGCAGATGAATTTGCAACATATGCAGACATTCCTCAAATTTTGTTATTTCAGTTGAACTCATTCCCCATGAACAATAACTGTTCTGTACCAGATAATATCCCCAGAGACTGTAGTTCTATTATTTGCTATCCCCAGAACCTAGAACAGTACTCTCCTTCATGGTTGATGGTTAGTCAATAAAGCACCCGCCAGAAGTAAACATTAGGTAGATGTAGTTGAAGAATTAGATATGGTTTGGAAACGTTTTATGGGGACACGGGTGGGTGGAGTTTAACATGAAAATGAGCATTCCAGGTCTTTATAATCTTCCTGATTTGATTTTCACAACTCTCCTTTCCTATAGTTATTGTTGTACCTGTTTTAAAGTGGACTCTAAGCAACTACACTGATTTTATTCCCCTTAATCCTATCCTCACCCTAGCTTATTTCAGAAAATTCCTCCAGATATATGAGGGTTAATAATTTAACACAAAAGCAGGTATTGACTAGTATGTTGTTGACTTCCAATTTTGAGGTTTTTATTTCAGGTCTTAATATTTAACATCACTGCTGTCACCTTTCTTAAATGTCAGCTTCTTTTATTTACTTTCATCACTCTTGCTTTGATCATACAGACTCCTTTGTGTTACATGGATTTGCTGTCAGTCACCACCCTGTGCTGGTCACCAGGCTTTTCTGACTCTAGTCATTGACATCTTGTCAGCAGTGTTACCACCTTTGCCCCAAGTCCTCTGAATATGGCAATTGTTACCATCTTGATTGACATTTTTGAAAATTTGTCAACATACTATTATTTTGGTAGGATGTCTGTCTAACTTAAAACCATTTCTTGAAATTAACTCTTTTATTCTTTGAGCAGACCCTTTGGGTTATATGAACTAGAGGCTGTGAGTAATATTCTACATGGCATTATCTTAAGAGTTAATATTACAGTTAGTGGAATTTAATGGAAAGTAATGCTATTACTGTAGTTCAGTTGCAAATCAATCAAGACATTCATTCATTTGTTAATATATTCATCACTCCTCTACTTATCTCTTTCTGGTACTTGCTCAGATGCTTCTTGAAGAAATACCCAAAGTAGATTCCCCCTGCTACCAGCCACGTTTCATCCTTACTCATACACTGTGTATTCTACTTCTGAGGAGAAACCACTTGAGCACATGCATAGTCATATAAAAGCATGCACACTTAAACCTTCCTCTACTTCCTTGTTATTTTCTCTCCTTTTATCTTCACACTGTACTGTTTGATTCAAGAGATTTCAATTTACTAGGAGGTGACATCAACAAGTGTATTTTGTGAGTGGTGTCAGCAAGATATGTGATTAGGAGAATCACAGAGGGCTCCTCATTAAGACACTACTGGCAGGGATATTTGTGTTAAGGCAGGGCTGCTAACTGGACTCTGGTTGGGTGAGGTTGTAAGCTATATTCCCTGGATGAGTGAAGTCCCTAGCTGGGTTCCACAGTTAGGCATGACTGATAGTAGAGGTTCTGTCTCAAGAGCCTATATCGTGAGTGCCTTGATTTGGTGAGACCATCGGTGTGAGCCTATGTGCAACACAAGATCTGTATTCCACTCACTGTGAGCTCCTGCTTATTGCCCTGTTTCTTGCTGTTGCCCTTACTGAATTGGCATTGAGATTTGCCTAAATTCACACTCTGGACACTGACCCCACTTGCAGATACTATAAGTTGGCCTGACTAAAATTCCAGGCCAGCTGATTAGTGAAGACTTTCCCTGTGAAAACAATCTTGTAAAGTCTAAAGTAAATGATCACTTTCTCGAAAATGCAGACATGAAAGCAAGAATGATGAAGAAAAAGGAAAACTTTATACCAGCAAAGGAAACTAATAAATCTCCAATAACTTATTAATGAAATGGAGATCTATAAACTACCTGGCAAATAATTCAGAATAATTGTCTAAATGAAACTCATTGAATTGCAAGAGGACACAGAAAACTAAACAGTATTAGGAAAGACAATATATAGAAATTCAATAAATGGAAGCCTAAAAAAAACAAAACAAGCAAAAGGCAAAGAAAAAATCCCTCCAGAAATGTTATAACTGAAGGATACAATGCCTGAGTAGAAAAATGTAATAGAGAGTCTTCAGAGTAGACTTGATGATCAAATAGAAGAATTTGTGAAATAGAGGACAGGTCATTTGAAATTATTCACTCATAGTAGCCAAAGGAAAATGAATGAATTAGAGTGGAGAAAGCCATCAGAACCCATGGGACCATTAAGTAAAACAATATATTCATTATGGGCATTCCAGAGCAAGAGAGAGGGAGAAAAAGGAAGAACATGCATTTAAAGAAATGGTGGCTAAAATCTTCCCAAATTTGAGGAGAAAAATAGACATTCACATTAGCTAAATTCAATGGTCACTAAATAGGGTTAAACACAAAGAGATTTACACTGACATAATTAAATTGTCAAAAGTCAAAGACATGAAAGTTTTGAAAGCATTAAGAGAGAATTGACTTGCCATATATAATTTTCTAGATAAACAAATACTAACTAGTTTGCCACCATTACATCTGCCTTATAAGAAATGCATAAAAGATTCTTCAAATTGAAACAAATAATCACAAATAGCAACACAAAACTATAGTAACATACAAACTTCAATGGAAAAATACAGAATATTGGAACACTACAGTGATGATACAAAAATCCTTTATAGTACTAGTACAAAAGTTAAAAATATTAAGAATATTGTAATACTATAGTGGTGGTACAAAAATCCTTTATAGCACTAGTACAAAAATTAAAAGACAAAAATATTAATAACTGACCTAAAATACATATTAATGGATATATGACATTAAAAGAAACTTCGGCATCAGTTACATAATGTTTATAGGGAAAAGTGAAATGCAGATTTCTTGTATATGACTGAAACCTTAACATGAGTTTTGGTGGGGACAAACCATATTGAAAGCTTAGTACTCACCAAATTATGTACATTATGTTTCTGTACACCAGTTATACCTCAGTAAAGTTGTAGGGGAAAAGGCATGTGTAATAATTAGTAGTCACCATATATTAGCATATAAATAACCAATAAAATATTGTTACAATGAAGCAGTTTTTGAATGATTAATTAACAAAAGAAAAAATGTGCTTTGCTTATTGCTGTGTTCCTAACACCTGGTTACAATTCCTGCCATACAGTAAGCACTTAATAAATATTGCAGAAAAGTTGATTAAACAGAAGAAACAATTTAGATCAAGGGACACATAAGGTTTATAAATTTATAAATTAACTAGGTTTATTGGTGATACTACTTTAGGTTACTAAAAAAGCTGGTACTTGGCCCTGGAAGAAGAGTTTACACGGAAATAAAAGGATGAGAAAGAATATACTATAAAGACAGACATCCAGGGAAAGACAGAGTTTGGTGGAAACCACATGCTATGTGCTTCGATATTTATTATACATGTGTATTTGATAGATTTATTTGCACAGAGAGCAGAGATACCAAAAATAATATGTAGATTTTTGGTTTAAAATACATAGGAGAAATAAGGAGGGAATCTTTCTTATGTTGTTGTTGAAGGGGGAGAAACTTTTGCACAAAACTATCTGAAGTTACCAAAGAGCATAAGCGGTAGTAGTGAGGTAGAGTAATTTAGATGGGAAAAGACAACCTGGATTTGAATTAATGTAATTTAATTTTCTAGCCTTATTCTATGCTTAGGTTATAAGCATTACTTTAAAAGCAGTGTGAATAGAGTTCTTTAAAGAAGTTAATAAAATGGAATCATTATTTTGAAGGAAATTTTTCCTGTAGCCTCGTATCTTTTCTGAAGTTTCCATTACAAATAGTAATTTGTCAAAATTGAAAAATAAAAAATCATCATATGTTATAATTTTAATATTTGGGCCTAAGAATTTCCATCATGGAAGCAGCAAATCCATATTAATTTCTTCTTTGTAAGTTTTCTCCCCTCAGTAATATTTTCCTAGGAGGGTGAAGTAACTGATCTAGAGTTAATTAATGCATTAATCCACCTATGAGTTAATCTAGCCATAAGTAGCTACACATGTTATTTATTCTGTGCCTTAATGTAGTCTCTGATGTGTGCTTCTAAAGCATCCGTACCCCAAGAGAGAGTCCATTATAGTTACACCACAATGAACTATAAGTAAAATGAGTAAATGAAAGCTGTTTGATTATTTCTAAATCTTAGGGAACATAGTGGTGATGAATTTTTCACCTTCAAAATAATAGTACAAATAGTCTTGATTTCACTAGTACTTTTCTTTCTTTTAAAAAAGAATCTTTCTTGTTGAACAAATTAGGGGGAAATGCAGTTGGTAGACATAATTACAATGTGAGTTGCTTCCCCCAATAGCATAGCCATTTTATATGCAAATGTCTCTGCTAAAATTCCATGACCCAAACAGGTGAAATAAAAGAAACCAGTGCTGAAGAATGATAATATAATGCAAAAATGTGAGGTCATTATAGTGTAAGACTATTTTTACTTCCATTCTGAAATTTAAAACCATGATGATTATTACATCAATATTTGAATTGTGTGTATACTTTTTATTTTTTAAAAAAGCACAGTAAGAGACAGAGAATCAAATTTATTTAGTTTTTCATGTGGCTTTAATTACTCTGACATTTCATTGTGTGTGCAGTGTGGGGTTTGAACCCATGTCCTTGTGCATGCCAGGTAAGTGCAGTAACCATCAAGCCACTGCTCCAGACCCTGTACCTTTCATTTTTTTATGAGTTATGTTCAATGTGTCTTTATATGTGCTCTATGTGTGTTCAATCAAACCATCATGAACAACTTTCAGGTTTGCTTGTAGTTTTGAGTACATTAATGTTTTAGAAAAACAATATGTGAGATGGGGGCAGCTTGAGATAATGCAGTAAATATAAGGTCTGCATCAGGTCTTCGTGCACCACCCATCCACCTATTAGAAACTTACTTAGACCAGAAAGCTGGTTATTTTCTTTGAACCTCACTTTTACATCTTCAGTAAGAGAATAAGGCTTACTTTCAAGAGTTGCAATTTTTAAAAGGGAATAAATACAAAATACCAATCATTGGTTCTGGCATAAATATTACTTGCTTGTAGGCAAGTGTCTCCTTGATTTGGAGGATAAATTTAGTGTCCTGTTTTTACAGTAGGCCTTGGCATTTACACAATGTGTTGATTTTTGCCAGATATGATTCTTTATAAGCAGATGGGGACCTCATAAAAACTTTTTTAGAGGATCTGCCCAGCTTAAGCAATACTTTGAGTTCTTACACAGACCCTCGGTACCCACTTAGCTGAATAAGGTAGCATTTAACGTGGTCATGGCCAAACCTACATCACTCACTTAAGAATTAGGGATTTGGAAGAGGTTTCATGTAACCAGAGAAGTGATTTTCAGCCTTGTGTGCACAATGCAATTCTTTAAATTGTTAAGAACGTCTGAGTTGCACTCAAGAGATTATAATGTAATCAGTTGTTTGAAGGCCCCTTGGTGTTCACATTGGAATTTTTAAAACTCTCCTCGTTTCTGATGTTTGAAGTAGAATATGAATAGGCAGGACCAATAAAATATCAACCACTGGGGACAAAGAAGTAGATGAGGCCAAGTGGAGAGAGAGAATGAAGTACATTTTATTTTTTATTAGATTTTTTCAGTGTGTGTGGATATACGCTCTGTGTATGTGTTTGATCAAATCATCATGAAAGATATTCAGGTTATTTTCCAGTTTTGAGGATATTAAAATTTTAGAAAAAGTAATGCTTATGTAATATGACTGAGGCATGACAAGAAGAAGAGAGAGAGACCTGGATCTCATGGCTTTCTTAGAGAATTGCCCTTCCTGGAGTCCCAGACACATTCCTGCTTGAATTCTATGAGATTCTTCTGTACCCTCATAATAACTCTTAACACTTGTTTCTGTTGCTTATGACCTAAGGGGTTCATTATAAACTAGAAATAAAAATTCAAGAGTGTAGAAAAATGTTGTATTTTAGGCACAATCCAAGCAAGATTATGAAGCTGGTGAACCATCAGTACATCACTTCATATGAATCACTGTGAGAATGTATATATTTACATAGCACTGTGACTTAATAACCCATAGCAGTTACTTACTATTCCCACTAGATGGCTCTTTGGAGAATCTTTACATTAGAATCATGGGATAATGAACTTTTGTATATTTGAAATAAAGTTAATGATTATTTCATCTAGATTGAAGAAATATAATAATCTAGATTGATGATGATATAAAAAAGAGACTCAATTCCCAAGGTGTTTAGTTTAATGCATTCAATAAATATTTTGAGCATCTTTCTGCCAAGTCTTATGCTAGTCTCTGGAATTAAATGAAGCAAAAGAGAAATATATATAAGCAAACATGTATAGAGTATGAAACAATTTTACTTTTGCAGAGCCAGAGAAGTTTCCCAGCAGAAGTGACAGCTGGACTGACTCTGGAAGGCTTAACTGGAATTTTCAAAGCATTTAAATCAAGTAGAAAATAATATCACATGAAAGAAAAAAATCTAGATACATAGATGCGTTAGTGAATTAAAGACATTTTGAGATATTGCAAGTACCTCAGTAAACTGCAGCATGAGATATTATGAAGAAATGGTTGGAGATGAGATTAGCAAGGGAGGATGAAGAACGAAGACCAAAATTAAGATTATATAATATTAAGGAGTTTATTCTTTATTCTGAAGATAGAGTAGGACATTGATGAAATTTGCACATGGGAATGAAAAAAGAAAATGTAAGTGTAATAACCCGTATAAATTTAGGACTTCTCATAATCTGTGTCGTCAAGTTAATTTTTAGAAATGGTGTTTTAAATGACTAAAATCTTTCCTCTGTCTCTCCAAAAAATAAAATTTCTGAGGGGAAGAAACCAAACTATAAAAGAAAATGATCTTTAGACATCTCTCTCATTTTCAAAGTCTCGCATGTCTGGCAAAGGTTTCTAAAATAGAAATGTTAGTTCTTATTTTTATACTCTCAGTGCTGGACAACTAGATTTTCCTTAGCTGCCATTTTTACCATCCTCATCTCACTCAGTTATTTTTGACTTCACTTCCTTTTCTTTTCAATTTTCTGGTTTTTGTCCCCAAAAGTGTATGCTAAATAACCTAAGAGGTAGAGAAAGAATGATTGAAATATTTTATTTCTAAAGCATGACTTCAGTCCTGCAGCCAACAATACAGAAAACCATACATTTTGTTGTGACTTTGCCACCTAGTAACTTACAGTTATCCATTTAACTTCCTTTGTCCTTGGTTTTCTCTTCATAAAATAAAGCTTTTAAAGCAGATCATCTCGTTGACTATTCAAGTTCTATATGTAGTTAACTTTAAGGAATAATAATGTACCTGAATTGTCAATTCAGAACTGTCTGTGGAGGACACTAACAGCACACTCTACCTTCATCTTCACTTGATGGGTTTTAAAGTGTTACTGCTTCTTTTCAAAATTTATTTTAAGTGTGCTACTAGTGAGAAAAAAATAGGCACATATATCAGTGTAACAGAATAAAGAGCACAGAAATGGACCCACACATGGAAAGTCAAGTGATTTTCAAGAAATATGCAATGGGAAAATAAATGGTTTTAGGTAAACTGGATATCCACATGCAGAACATACAAAAGTCAATGCAAAAATGGACTGAAGACCTATGTGTGGGACCAGAGACTGTCAAACTACTAGGGGGGGAAAGTGGGAACCATAGGATATTGATCTTGGCAGAAAGACCCATGGATTCTGAATTTGACCCCAAAAGCATAGTCAACAAAACCAAAAATAAACCAATGAGATTATACCAAACTGCAAAGCTTCTAGAAGTCCAGCAAAGGAACCAATAGTGTTCAAAGACAACCTATGTATTGGGAGAAAATTATTTGCAACTTATATATCCAGTAAGGAGTTAATATCCAAAATATATAAGGAACTCAAACAGATTAACAGCAAGAAACAATAATCTAAAAATACACAAGAGACTCAGCTGAATAGACTTTTCTCAAAGGGAGACATACAAATGGCCAAAGGATATATGAAAAAATGTTTACTGTAGCTAATCATTAGAGAAATGCAAATTAGAACTATAACGAGATATCATCTCCATCCTGTCAACTGGCTATTGTAAAAAAGATGAAAGATAACAAATATTGCTGAGTATATGGAGAAAAGGGAACCACTGTACATTTTTGGTAGGAATGCAAATTAGCACAGCCTTCTGGAAAACTATTTGGAGGTTTGATAAAAGAGTAGAACTGCTATATGATCTAGCAATTCTCCAGAGTTTTGAAATCAGTATGTCAAAGACACGCCTATACTCCCATGTGCATCAAAGCCCCATTCATGATAGGCAAATTATACAGTCTACTCAAATGTCTATTACCTGATGAATGGATAAAAAAAGGTATGTGAACACAATGGAATACTGTCTAGCCTTTAAAAGAAAGAAATTCTTCCATTTTCAACAACTTGCAGAAAACTGGACAGCATTATGGTGAGTTAAGTAAGCCAGGGACAGAAAAAAAAATCACATGTTCTCACATGTAGAATCCAGAACAATTAAACTCAGAAAAAGGGAGAAGAATGGTAGTTATAGAAGGTAGGAGGTTTGGGGAATGTGGAGGTGATGGTAAAAGGCTACCAAATCTCAGACAGGAGGAATATTTTTGAAATCTATTGTATAACATGGTGACTATAGTTAATAGAGTATTATACATTTCAGGACTGCTAATAGTAAATTTCAAATGTCCTTACCACAAAAAAATATTATGTATATGAGATGATGGACATATTCCTAACTTGATAATTATTCTGCAATGTTTTCAGATATCATAACATTATTTTGTACCCCATAGATATATGTAATTATAAATTATCAAATTTTAATAAGATAAAAGTTTAAACAATTGTTTAAATCTGCATTTCAATATTTCATGTAAATTGTGTTCATTATTGAAAAAATGAAAAAACTTACAATAAGCAAAACTTCTATTCTGAGAGATAATTGCAGTTAATATATTGATGTGTACCCTTTGTGATAGATGGATAATGAGAGATGTTTACATGTGTATATTTACCAAAAAGTTTGTATTCATGTATAGGATGTTTTAGCCAGCTTTTTTGCTGCTTTTACTAAAAGACTTGACAAGAACAATTTTAAGGCGAAAAGTTTATTTATGCACTCATAATTTCAGAGGTCTTGGTCCATAGAAGGCCAGTTCTATTCCTCAGTCTTAGATGTAAGGCTGAATATCATGGCTGAAGAATGAGGTTAAGGAAAGAAGAAGAAAACTCCACACCAAATATAAAATATATATCCCAAATGCACACCCCAATGACCTACCTCCTCTAGCTACACCCTACCAGTCTATAGTTACCTATTAATCCTTATAAGGAGATTAGCTTACTAATTGGGTTGAGGCATTCATAATAACCCAATATATTGTCTCACATATTGAGTTTTTAAGGTACAACTAGTATCCAAACCATTACGTAGTGTTAACTCGTGCTTTCCTCAGTTGCTCTCATGTAAATACATTCATTTGCTCTGTTTTTGATATTAGCATGGAAGTGGTACTTCTCACATAAAAAAGTTTTGTGTGTATATATATATATATGTCTATGTTTTGTTACATGTGTGCTTTGGTGTATTGTACTTGATTTTGTTTTGTTTCAAAGCTAAGGAAAATCTTGCAAAATTTGTCCAAATCATTTCCTTTGTAAGTATTAAGGCTGTACCTTTCTTAATATTTTAGGACAATGCTTTTTGTATTAAAAACTATATAAATTAGGCAATTCAAGTTGAACTACACATAAATCTACCTCCTGCTGTTGCCTGATGTCATATGTAGCTATAATTTTTTAAAAATTAAATTTATTTGTAAGATTAAAGAGATTAAATATTTTAGTAAATATCCATAAAAAGTGGAAACTTTCAGTAAACTTCATTTCACCTAATAAAGTACATGGTATCACATGTATCTCTGCTATTGGTATCAGACATGTGGCTGCCCAATGTTGTTTTTTTCTGAGATTCGCCATATAAGTTGCTTCTACATTTTCCCAGCATTACTTAACCTCTCTCTCTAGTATCAAGAAAGTATGCACTAGTCTAACCTGAAACCTGCATAATTCTATTTATAGCCTTGGGAAAAAAATCAAAGGTCTAGAATCATGGCTTAGGGGTTACAGCACTTTTCTGGCATGCACAAGGACCCAGGTTCAAACCCCAGCACCACATACACAACTAAGTGTTAGAGCAATGAAACCTAGATGAAAAACTAAATAAAATTGATTCTCTCTCGCTTTCCCTCTCTCTCTTTAAAGAAGAAAGAAAGAGGCAAGAAAAGACCATCAAGAGTACTTTTCTAGCCTGAAGTGTTGGCACATGCCTATAATCCCAATAAGGAGAGGCTGAGACAGGAGAATCCCAAGTTTGAGGCCAGCTCAGCAACTTAGTGAGGGCCACAACAACTTAGGTCTTTTCCCAAATTAAAAAAATAAAAAGGACTGGGAATGGAGCTCAGTGGCAGGGGACCCTGGGTTCAATCCCTAATACACAAAACAAACAAAAAACAACCAAAATTGTTGTCTTCTATGTTGTTCATATACTTGCTATTACTTCATGGACACATTCACACACACCTCAAATTATCAGTCCCCACTTCCCTGTGTTATACATTCTAGCTATTTGCTTTGCTTATAATCCTTTAATAGTATTGCAATTCCATGTGAGGACTAGAGAAATTATGTTCACAAATCAATTACCAAATACTGAGTGTTGTAGGGCTGGGTATGTAGATCAGTGTTTGAGTACTTGCTCTTGCCTGTGGGAAGTCCTGATTTCCTTCCTTAAAGACACATATATACATAGGGTGGGGGAATAAAGAACAATATCCTTGAAGCCCAGCACATTGCTGGCTGTAAGAGTCTGCCATAGCTAAAGCCTACATGCCATGAAGCATCCTTTTGCAAGACCAAAAACACAATAACCCTTCAATTGGCAAGTTTGATGCCTTTTTACATATTAAGTGAACTTTACTTTGCATTAGAAATCATGGAGGGCTAGAAATAATTTCAATGCAAGTCATGTAAATCTTTATCTACACAAGACACACTCCTATAAAATTAAAGTTCTGCTCAAATAACTTCTTTTGAGTGATGATTCACAAGAGAAAGAAGTTGCACTTTTGAATTAACTAGCGCTATCCGTTCAGTAACTACTTTGGCTGAGAAAAATTCATCCTTTTTATATTTTCCAGTATTGTCTTTCAGAGATAAACAGAGAGCAAGAAAGACAAAGAGAGGAAGAGGGGGACAGGAAGAGAGAGGAGAGAGAGAGGAGACATTTAGCAAGCCTCCACTATGCTTCAGTGTGCCACGTACTATGCATATGTGTTTAATTCAAATCATTCCAGTAATCCTGCCAGGTAGCCTTCTTATAGTGATCACGTAACAAAAGTAAATGTGCAATTTTTAGTGCCAATGGAAGATTTTGACATAAACTGTTTGATACCTATTTGGTTTCTAAAAAAATGAAATCCCCCCAATGCAAGTACATTATCCGCTCTCCCAATTAGATGTCTCCCTCTGGCTTATCATTTCCTGCATTTTCTAATATCCCCATGGGGTAGGAAATTAGGCAGCCAGCATTCCTACCACTATATTGAAAACTATAGAGGGGAAAACACAGGGACATGTTAGGTGGCCTTCCTAAAATCACATAAGCAGTAGTGAGATTACTGGAAATTGAATTATGTCTCCTGACTTTCTGTTGCCCGTATCTCTGAGCACTAAGACATTTTCATAAATTAGGTACAAAGAAGCTGGGTTAATGGAAACAGGGAGATAAATTCTAAAATTATTCCCTTTTGTGTTTGAGTCTCAGTACGTTTTGCATTCAAGTTGTGTGTTTGTTTAACCGATGTTTATTAATACTCTCTATATTGCATTTTAAATTCAAAAAGGGTAATAATTACATATGAATTTGGTTCATTGTTAACTTTTGACCAGTTTTCATCACTGTAAACAGACTGATGTGATCTATATGAATTCAAATGCTATGTTGAAGTGATTTTTATAAATGATTATACAAATAATTCAGATGTAAAAGTATTTATCAACTTTTTTTTTTGTAGTCACAATATGGAACTTCAGTTCTTGCCAAGCCTGAACTACCCCTCTTTTACACTCCTATTGATCTGGTGGACATTAGTGTGGAAATGGCTGGATTGAAGTTTACAAATCCTTTTGGTCTTGCTAGTGCAACCCCAGCTACCAGCTCATCAATGATTCGAAGAGCTTTTGAAGCTGGATGGAGTTTTGCCCTGACTAAAACTTTCTCTCTTGATAAGGTAAGAACATACTTTTGAAGTCATGGGTAAATATGTGACATGTACTTTAAGGCATAAATAATACATAACGAGAATATATTGAATTAGATAAAAGTTATTAAACTATTTAACAAGACCTATTATTACACATTAGACTTCATTTTCCTTTAATTCCATCTATTCAATGGAAGCAGGGATATGGCATATATTTCTCATTTTTTTTATTGTCTAGGAAGCATCAAAAATATAAATATTATAAAAGTGACTTTACACTTAATCATAAACTCCTGATTTTAGGTTTAAACACACATGAGAATTTTACATGTTCATAGAATACTACATAGTATTTGATACATGTATATGCTGTGCATGTTTATAAGAAGTTAAATATGTCTACTCAAGCATTTATCATTTCTTTGTTTTTATTTCAACATATTCTTCCATATTGAAGGGATTCATTGCTACATGTTTGTAACTTGAACCCAATTTGTCATTTCTTTTTTCTTTATTATTTTTTTTAAAGAGATGGGATAGTGAGAGAGACAGAGAAAGAGAGAAACAACATTATTTAGTTTTTCACATGGCCTTTGTTGCTCCAACACTTATTTGTGTACGTGGTGCTGGGGTTTGAACCCGGGTCCTCATGCTTGCCAGCAAAGCGCTGAAACTGCTGAGCCACCGCTCCAGCCCAATTTGTCATTTCTTAATGGGAAAAACTTCAAAATACTTTCTTTGAGCTTTTTTCAAATGTTCAGTTCATTATTATGCAGAACAGTATATTATTGTATATTCTACTGTGCATTGTAGCTAGAACTTCTGTCTTACTGTGGCTTAATACCCATTGATCAACCTCTCCTTGTCCCTCCTTCCCTTCTATATTCTCAAGCCTCTGAAAAACCATCATTCTACTATCAATATCTGTGAAATCAACTTCTTTAGCTATAACATATGAATGAAATCATGCAATATTATTTTTCTTGTGTGTAGCTTATTTCATTTAACATAAGGATCCCTAGTACCACCCACCCATGTTGTCACATGAATGAAATGATAGGAGTTCATTCATTTTACAGCTGAATAATATTCCACTGTTTATATTTATCACCTATTTTTTTAACCTATTCTTCAACTGATGAAAACTTAGGTTGTTCCCATTTCTTTACTGCTGTGAATAGTGCTGAACATGAAAATGCAGATGTTGGGACATATTGATTTCATTTGTTTTGGATATATAACCAATTGTAGAATTGCTGGATTATATGTCAGTTTTATTTTTAATTTTTATTTGTTCTCTTTTTAAAGAGAGAGGGAGATAGATAGAGAGAGAGAGAATATCAATTTTATTCAAGAGGCTTTCTTTCCTGTGAGACTTCGCTGTGTACATGGTGCTGGGGTTTGAGCTCACATACTTGCACATGCCAGGAAAGCACCTTAACCGCTGAGCCATTGCTCCAGCCCCTTTAACTCTTTCATTTTGACATTGTAAATTGTTTTGTGATATTTGGGTTGTATGAATGAGGGTACATGTTTCAACTCAAAGTTAGGGAGACAATGAATTTGGTTTGTACAAAATTTTGAAATCCAATTAATATCAAAAAGAATCTCACTATAATTTGTTGGTGTTGATAATAAGATCCTTCATGAACTTCTGAATACAGTAACTTTTTCCAAGAAACATACCCCGAGTTTCATGACATATTATGAGTCTAACCAGACTAGAAGTGGATACACTTAGTAGGAAATTAACTATACATTAAAGTTGAGATTGATTCTTTTAAGTGCACAAAGTATATACATGCATGTTTTCAAAGGAGGATGATTTATGCAATGGAAGGTGATATCAACATAGCATTTTAAATCAGAAGAGAGCAGCAGAATTTATTATTTCTTTGATCATTTATCGATAAAATTTTAGTTGCTAAGCCTCTCAATGTATTTAGTATGAACTGGTAGTTAGTAATAATTAATGTATAAGAACGTGTAACCTAACAACTAAGAAAAGAGTATCATTATTTAAATCAGTCTTACCCTTAGGCAAAGAAAATAATAGATAACAAACATGCCCCATTAAGCACATTCTCTCCCTCTTTCTTCTCCTACTAGGATCAATAGCTGGCATTATTATGGGTAAAACATTACAGCTTTCTTCCTTAGACAGCTTTACAAGATGCGGTGTCTAAGTATAGTCAAGAAAAACCAGAAAGTTAGAAATATCAGTGCTGAAAAAAGCATTTTGTAAAGATTTTTATATTTAAATACAAAGAGGGATTCTTTTGTTTGTTCAAATAAATCAACTGAATATTTAAAAAGCCTTCCATTAAACAAAGTGTAAAAATGAACAGAATAAGCTGGATTCTACTTTAGAATATCATGAATAAATTGTTTACAGTCTTGTAGAATTTTAATAGTATATTTGTCTTTGTTTCAGTCTATTCTTTAAGAATTACTGCAGAGTTGTAATCAGATCTTTAATCCTTTGAGGAAAACTGTCTCAAATAGCATTTAATAACTATTTGTTAATCTGTTTTAGAACACATATGTGAATGTTGAAATGGGTGGTTAATTAGGTAGAAGTGAAGAATTATGGCAAAAAGCATTTGCTTTGGATTTGTTGTTTTCTTTGCTTACAGAAATTGAATTCTGATTAATCAGAAACATCAGTCTTTGCTCTCTTGGTGACATGCATTGATTTGTGTTGCTATGTCTTTAAGTAACCTAGGAGCACTTTCCTTTATTAGGATAACCAGCAGAAATAAATGTGTAAGCTAACTTCCTTCTAAACCTCCAATTTAAATTTAATCTATCAATTTGGAAGTCTGCGATGCTAGTTCAAAAGAGGAGTTATGAACAAATGCAAAGTAAATTTGGCACATGAAACAATAATGGGGGGCTTTTCAAAATCCTACTTTACTTCTTTCGATAGTGAGTAAAAAAATAATGTGCAAAGACTGTTTTAAGTACATTTTGCTCATTTTAAATGACAAAAATAGTGATGCCACATTGCATTTATATAATGCTATTTTTTATTTGTCCCCCCCAAAACTCCTGTGCTATATAATGCCATTTTTAAAAAAGATCACTTCCTATGCATAAGTTTGCAGAATACTCTATTTGCCTTATAAAGAACTACATTTTGTTTTCTTATATTGTTTCTAATTAGTAATTAAAACAATTGTGAATATATAATTTTGTTTTATGAACTTCTTTGCTTTCTTATTGATGAGATGTTGTAGCATACAACATTTGATGTAAGTTTTTTTCTACAGGCTTTTACCAAAGACATTTATTGAAGCATTATATGTACTTTTGTGTGACATTGTAGCATACCAATTGAGATTAGCCTTATTATAATTTATTATACCAATTCAAGAATCTATTTAAAATGTATTAAAATTCAGAATCTTGACATTTGAAATTTGGATGCTCTTCATATGACAAAGGTTAGTCTATGGAGTTTTGTTATTATATGAAATATTAATATTTCACAATACAGTTTTGATGAAGTACAATTTGCCCAGCCTGCATATGATAAAGAAATTAAATGCTTACCATGGGAGTTCAGTAAAAAAAATTAGAGCCCTGCCTGAACATCTGCTAGAAATTTTATTATCCTGTCCTACTGACAGTGTGGCTCCCTTGTTTTTCTAGATTGACAGCTGAATATTGCACTGATTTCTGCGGCAAATACGTTTATGTGAACTTTGTTTCCCTTTTCTTTTTTTATGTGGGAGTTCAGAACATGCTTTTGATTTTCATCCTATTTTTTTTATACTCTTGACATTTGTAGATGCCAGATTGAGGTCTAATATGCTGTAGCAACGATAGACCATTGACTTACGCTGAAATGCCAGTTGATATCTCAGTAAACAGAAATATTATTATTCTTTACTGTGCGGTCTGTATAAAAGCTGTATGTGCTTTCTTTAGGGAGGCAAATGATCAGATTTTTAATGTCAAATATAAAAAGATCTGTGTTTGCTTTTATGTTAAATAACATCAAAGATAGCTTTTATTAACAATATATTTCCTTTCCAAATCAGGCTAAGAATGTCCCAAAATAACCAGACAGCTTTTCTTGATATTCTATCTATGTTTTTAAGAATGATAAAATGATATTTAAAATAAAATTATATTGTATAAATATATATTGGGTTCAAGCTTAAATAAAAATGATGGGAGTGAAATAAACCTGTCACGCTGATTAGAGCTAAATTATCAGGACAAAACAGAGAAGTGGTCTGTTTAACTGGGAGTATTAGAAATTGTTTGGACTTCACATAAAATAATCCTATGACTTCTGTTCACATCATATTGATAGGAAATGGATCAAAACATTTTGTTTTTGTTAATTATGACTAAAAATTTTGCCCTGAAAGTTATGTATTCTATACTGCAAATTTGTATGTATGTATGTATGTATGTATATATATATATATATATATATATGTTATTGTGATTTTTAGTAAGAAAAAATCTTGAATGAATATACCTCATTGCAATAAGCATTAGTTGATTAGGTAAATAGTGAATGTAACATGGGTTTCTGAGACATAAAATACTGAAAACTAAAACCAAAAAATAATATTTAAAACTTCATTTTTTCTTTGGGGTCAAGGTATTGATTGTAGCTATTTCTATAAAAATAAAACCTTATACTACCTAGCATAATGCTTAATTATAGGAAGGGTCTGATAAATGTTTCATAAATATTCATTGAATAATGAATTAATAAATGAATAAATAGATTTTTTGGCACTAGCATATTGAGTTTTTCCCTAGCCATATGAACAAATAGTTAATGCATAAAACAATTGACTGTTCCGAGTATTGATCTAAATCAAAGGTGAAAAGGCCAATTTGAAATTTTTCATATCCTATGTTGTTTCTACAGTACATCTATACTAGTCTAAACATGAAAATGTCAGTGAAATTTCTATATTCATAGATTATACTCTAAGACTTAGGTTGTTGAATAAGCCTTTAAAATGCAGAGGATTATTGAGGAAACAGAATAAGAATCACATATTAGGAAGAGACATAAAAATTATCTGATTCAATTATGTAAGCTCATGCATCAGTAGTCCTGACAGAAGAAATGTAACCTGCTTTTTGAACACTTATGGTGACAAGTAATATGTTAGATCTTTAGGCAGTGCAGCCTGTTATAGCTATGGAAGCATCTATTTTAGAAATATATTCCTTTTATTGATCATAAATCAGTCTTCTCATGAGTTGCATCCAGGTTTTGTGTATATTTCTGCCCTCTGAGATATCATGGAATAAATTAGTGCAACTTAATACAGAGGAGTTGCTGATTTTAAAATATATTATCCTCCCTCCAAGTAAATAAGTACCCTAAAGAAAGGCAAACTGTTATGGAGAGGGAGTACAGAAAAGAACTTTGGCCTGTGAGATTCCTGACTCTCTCCAAAGTTGCTTGTAGATCACTATTGTGGACACAATGTTCAATAATATAGGTTGTGGCACCTGCTGTAGTGATTATTATTAATGACATTATTCACAACCATTTATTCAATGTTTAGAATATACAAACTAAATGTCTCTCATAAGCTATTTCACTTAATCCTCACAATATCCCTGTTAGCTAGATATAGTTTTGTTTTCAGATGAAGTAATAGGCTGATAAAGTTACATAAATTACCCAGGACTTAACAATTATGTATTTACTCCAATCATGTATGTTGGCAGTTTGGGCGTAGCTCATATGAACAGCGCTTTGCTTCATGTAGATTCTATGGGAATCCTTCATGCATTTGAAGTCTACTTGTGGATGCCTGGGGTCTGACAAGATGTTCTTGCTAAGGAGTCTAGAGCCTCAGGTGGGATTACTATAATTGTAAGCCCCTTTCTTTGTCTGCTCATTGTCTGCCTTGCAATCAAGAAGGCTAAATTGGACTCCTTCACAAGGTCGCAGTGTTCTAAGGAAGCACGAGTAGATGCTGAAGACCTCGAGAGATAAAAACTGCAAAGCATTCCTTGTCACTTCCACTATGTTCTTTTAATCAAAGCAAGTTAAACAAATCAGTGGATGGTAGGTAAATACCATCCACTGTTTATGAAAGAATCACATTATATCACAAAGGTACATGATTACAGATTGCCGCCGCTTTTCCCAACAGTCTCAACTTACCCTCTGCTAATAATAATTTACATCCTTCCTGTAAGCAAAAGTGCATCCACCCCTTTCTGAAAACCCTTGATTAATAGAATTAGGCCTAACATCCACAACCTTGTGACTTCCTTTAGACCCAAGTCGTATGAGGTGTCATCTGTTCCCTGTGTTCCCAACATAAAACAACATGGTCAAGCCAATCACAATAGAAACTCTCGTTCTGAAACAGGAGGAATGGAAGACACAAAGCATTCATTTGTTCATAGCAATTTTGAAATTGTTTAGCACATATTCTAACTCCAGGGATGGGGAAGTTTCTTGTTTAAGATCCAATTCTGCTTCTTGGTAGTGGTTGCTTAATTTTTTTGTTCCTACCTACTATTGGCTCTGCCCTCTGGACTACTGATTCTGAAGGTTAGTCATTCTCTCAACATAACTGCCCATAAAAAGGTAAAGGTCCCTATTCCTCTCTTCATTTTGAACTGATGTTTGAATCCTTGCTCATGATGATTTCATCATAAAACTCTCTTAAATTAAAAAAATGTCTATTAAGGGCTAACTCTATGCTACATCCATAATTCTCTTTGAAACATTTCCTTTGAGCTTGGATGTGTCTTGCCTCTGTGACACAATGTCCTTAAGAGTCTTAGAATTCCCATTTTCTACCTAAGAAATTCTTGCCTTAAATCTTTCTAAAGTTGTAACAGTCTTACTGCAACATTCTAGATGTAATCTTTACTCTAAGGCACTCTCCTTTGAAAATCTTTATCCATCTAAGACTTAATTAAAAAGCATAGCTTTACTTTCTAGCTTAGCCAACACTGGGCTCTTTCGACTTGGTCTAAGTTTTGCTTAGCAAATTAAATATATTCTTCTTTAGCTCTTTTCTCTAATACAGTACCGTATTGTACTTGGTTAGAAACTCTCAAATGACACTTTCAGAATTCTGTCTAGAAGTTTCCTTCATCAGTTCCATAAATGCATTAGGTATGTTTTATATTTTCTGAATTATCTGATAACATTCTTGGTAATTGTTATGTCACCTGCTCTTTCCCAGGCCCCAATGAATTTTTTTCTCTCCACATTTTAAGCCTCTACTAACAGTTTGTTCTATATTTTTCCAGCATTTACTAACAGCCTCTTCTTGATTTTTTAAGCTTCTGCCCAATTTACAATCTTAAAGCCAATTCCACACATTTTAAAATTGGTATGCTAGCAAGCATAAAGATTTCTGTATCATCTCTATCGCTACATATCAAACCACCCCACAATTTATTAGTCCAAAACAGCAATAAGGTATCTGCTCTCATTTCTATAGTTTGCATTGTGGTCAGGGCTCAGCTGGATTGCTTGGCTTTGCTCTGCTTGTGTTACTAGTTCTCACTTGCGTATTTGCTGTCATTTGACAGACTGGTTGGTGGTGAGCTGGTGGCTGGCCCTTGATGGCTTCATTCACTGTCTGGGTCCCCAGCTGGCAATGCAAGGCCTTTATCTCCATATGATCTCATCTTCAAAGGGACTGTGTGGGCTGGTTCACAAGGTAGCCGCACTCGTACCAAAGAGGCAAGGAAGAAACTGAAAATTGTTTTGAGGCTGAAACTTAGAAGCAGCACAATACAATTTTCATTGTGCTTATTGATAGGGAAAGTCACAAGGCCAGGTCAGAATGAAATAGCATGGGAATGACTCCTCCCACTCAAAGGCTGAAACCTACTCCATCAAGATTTGAATCAAGGTCTATTTGATACAAGTCCCAGCTCTTTCCACCGTAATAGGATTTTTTTTTTTTTCAAAATTTACCTTTCAAAACCTCGTTACTTGGTCAAAAATGAAGGCAGTTTGTATCAGAGCTTTCAGAGACACCTACTCAAGGGGTACAAGGACACCCAGGGATTTCTTCCTGCTGGCATTCAGCACCAGGATATGCCTATGTTTCTACTGAGAAATACAAATTACATGGACATTTCAGGGAGTAAGAGAGAGGAAGTATTTGGATCTAAGACCTTCTAAGAGTTCACCATCATTCAATGTCAATTCCCCTCTGCCATTCTCCAGCCACACTGGCCCTTTCTAGTTTTCCAACATAGCAGCTTCCATTAGGTAGGACTATTGTGCTTGACTAATCTTTCTGAAATGTTCTGCTCTCAGATCTTTATATGATCAGTTTTTGCATCTTCAGTTCTCAGATCAAAATTGCCTGCTCAGAAAAGCTTTTGCTGGCAATTCAAAATTCAGTCTTTTGTGCCCCTTCATACTGGTGGACTTCTCTTTTCTGGACTTATTGCTGTATCCATTGCCAAGCTTCTGATCATTTATTTGTTTGCTTGTTTGTTTTCTGCTTTAGCCTCTTTATGTAGATGCTTTAAGAAGAAGGACATTGTCTTTCTTGCTCACTATTTTATGATCAGTGCTAGGAACAAAGTCTGGCAGATAAGAAAGACTCAATGCATACTTTTTAGATGAATGAGTAATTACAGGATTCTAATTTGAACCACAATTCCACATGACAGCTCTTCGATTTCTTGAAGATAGCTCTCATGCCCCATCCACAAGCCTTTACTTTTTCCTCTCTAAATAGTTCTGCTTTCCTTCCCATAATAAGGTTTGCAGACTTTTTACCATGTAGGATGTCTGTTCTCCCATGTGGATTTCAAGAAACTTGTTTCGACCCACATTATCTTAATTGAGAGGAAGTTGTGCCTGCATTTGCACAAATTGCACAAATTGCTAGCCCTATCAACCAGATGAGAATTGGGGAATAACATTTTCAGGACAAAAAAATGCTAAAAATAATATGTAAAGCTGAAAGTTTCATAAATATGTTATATAATGTTTTGGAACCTGGCTAATTTTCTTTGGATTACAAGACAGAATGTCACATTTACTTTTGCAACTCATTTTGGAAGGCTTTATTAGAAACAAAGATCTGGATTTGTTAAATACTTTAAATCAAATTGATTTATTTTATTATAATCAATACTTTGTTACCTAATCATGAAAGCCTAAGAAGCAATACACAAATAATAGTCCATTGTGTCATTCTAGCTTCAAATTTTGAACATAATCAATTTCTGTTTACAGTGTAATACTGTTCTCCTGACATATACTTGTGCATTAACTAAAATTAACCAAGGAGTTATAATTATTTAAACAAATTCAATGTAAACTCACCTGAGAGGCTTTTAACATGCTTAAAACCAAAATAATTTCTGTGTTCTAAGAGTTTGCAACCAAAATAGGTTCTCTAATTATTATATGTTTCCTTTATTGAAATTCTTAAAATTGACTTATCTTCAAATGATAAAAGAGGAGTTTATTAGAAGGCTTACAATTTATAGGTACTAGCCCTGTGGGAAATTTTGTCCAAGCATTTGATGTTGTTTACCAGGCTCTTCTGTGATGTCATCCTCCTCTCCTCAACAAAGAAAGATCATGTGTGCACACGCCTGTGAGTGTATGTGGTTTGTGCACACACATGTGGGTCCACCTTCAACCTTGAAGCTGATTCTTACAAGTTGGAATCTAATACATACACAGTCATCTCTCTCCAAAGTTGTAAATTAATCTTTCTTTCCAGTAACACTATGTTTGATAGACTTATTTCATTAAATGGAAAATATAAATTAAGATGTTTGCAAGCATAAGTTAGTGAATAGATGTCTAATATTAAGTAAAATTCTTTAATAGTAGCTAAAGTTATATTTCAAATCAACACATATGGTTAAAGTTATTTAAATTGCTCTCCAAATAATTTTTTACACTTTGTTTCAAATTTGTGCTAGTTGACTATGAAGCAGACTAATCAATTTCCCAATATAATTACATCCTCACCTCTTTTCTGTTTCAGACTGTGATTTCACACTTGTTAATTAGTTAATCATTTTGATAGAGAGGACAAGGTGAGATTCAAATAGACTTTTTAATAATAGAAATTGATGTGTATAAATTTGATGCAGGTTAGCTGGTAGATGAACCTACCTTGTAATGGAAGATGCCTCTTATTCAGTCAGCTTGCTTGCTAGCTGACTTCTTTCCTTCCTCTGTTTTTTTCCACACTGGGATTAAACCCAGTGGTGTGCTACCACTGAGATACATCCCTACACTCTTAGCCATTGTATTTTGTTTTGAGACAGGGCCTTGGTAAAGTGCCTAGGCTGACTTTGAACTTGTGATCTTCCTGCTACACCCTCCAGAGTAGCTGCGATTATTGTCACGTAGCATCACACTCGTTCTTTTTTAAATATTTGGTCAATGTTAACGGAAAATTATCATGATTATTACTAATGGAAATTTCCTTAAAGTATAGTCTCACCATTTGAGAACATGATTTTTTTCTCATATAATTCTTATGCATATTTTAAATTCAACTAGTTAAAAGTCTCCATATTCTGGGGATATGTAGATGGAGCAGTCTTTGGTTGAAATTAAGATGGATTGGATTCCATAATAATTTCCTTGCCTTTGTATTTTCTTTATTGCTTTTTAACAAGATTCTAGTCATTCTTATGTAGGAATATTCTTTATCCTTCTTTAAAAAAATCTTTATAAAACTGTGATTACCTTACTGTCAAATTTTTATTAAAGGTGTACCTACATTGGCTGTTTTGTTATAAGATTTATTCAATTTTTAGTACAATTAGAGTTCTGTTTAAGCTTCCTTTTCTTATAGAAGTTGCAGTATGATTCATATTCAATTGCCACTATTTCTGAAATAAGATGCCATGAGAAAATAAGGTGTCATTAACTCCAGGAAGTAACAGATATTTTTGAACCCATCACCTGCCCTGTGACATGCTCACTGATTTTTCTTATTCTCCTTCTTCCTCTGCTTCTTCCTGCTTAGCTCAGTCCCCTGCCCTTTCCATCAAGCTCTCTTATTCTTTTGCAAGTTTTCCCACAATAACTCATATATTTGGAACAATTTCTAACTTCTCTTCTGCCAAAGTTATCCTCCATAAATACTAAAATTTACCTTAAAATGTCATTAAATAAAACGTGATTTTAAGGTATATTACTAAACTCAGTGCAACTGAAATTTCATAGTAATTCCATTTAAGTTTCCCCCCTTTTAAATCTCATTTACTCAAATATTTCTTAGAGACTAACAGAGAGCTAGAGAGAGAGGAGAGTGAGCGAGAGAGAGACTAGTATTTTCTATAGAGAACCTAAAGCTCAGCTCAGAAAATTCATGCACCATGAGACAAGGTGACTTAATGCTAACAAAACAGGAAATTTTTGACTAAAATGTAAAATGTTGCTTAATAAGCAGTGCTTGCCTGGTTTTTGTTCTTTTTTATTTTCAAGAAAATTAACTTCATATTTGACTCATGTCTTCACTGTGGGCAGAAGGGGTAGCACATGAATATCTATGGTCATGAATGTGCCAAGTGTATTTAAATTTCAGCATAATATGTCATAAAATGACATAAGCTATTTTATAGAAAATGGGACTATCCTCTTAGCTAGGAACTCTAGTGTGCTTGTGTACATAGAGGGATTATGAAGAGGTTTTAAATGAGATTTGCATAATTCAAGTTGGTTGCCATTGTTGATCACAATACATCTCCATTTACTATTTTAGAAATGTTTACTTCTCCCTTCTTCCACAGACTCTTTTCTGATAAAAAAAAAATCCTTACTCACCAGGTTTATGCTTATATCATCTATACCTTGGTTTTACCATTCTTAATTCTCTCATTCTTTTTTTGTTTTGTTTTGTTTTGTTAAAGAGAGAGAGGGATGGTGAGAGAGAGAAAGAGAGAATCAACTTTAGTTTTTCATGTGGCTTTCCTTGCTCCAACACTGCTTTGTGTACATGGTGCTGGGTTTCTAACCTGTGGCTTGCAGATGCCACACAAGCACCATCATCTCTGAGCCACCACTCCAGCCTCACTCGTTCTTTTAATATTGCTCTTGTAATATTAAAAGACCCACTGACAACCCACATCCTATGGATATGCTCTCCATTGACTATCTTTCTCCCTGTTCTCTCAGCTTTTATAGAATTTTACCAAATTGATATAAGATGGAATTTATTTTCTTTTAAATTTTTCTTTAAAAGTTTGCTATTTTTTCTTGCCTAATAGAGGCCTCTGGAAGTCAGGTCCTGAGATTTTGCGAATGAAGGGATCCACAGTACACCACTGATTGACCATTTCCCTGTCCTAGTAAGACCATTTTATTTAGCAATGATTTGAAAATAAAATTGATAAATTTCACCACCAAATGAAGACTAATTTTCACATTCTTGGATAAATATCATTTCGTATAGCTCTAATATTCTTCTTCAAGAGACAGGCTTTTTTTTTTTAGACTGACCCTTATTATAGGCACTTTCGAGCATGCTTCAAAACTACTTCCTGTCCCTTGGGAACTCCCCTGTGGTTCTTTGGAGACGTTGATCATGGCTTACTCCCTGCACAACTCCTGGGAGCACACTGAGTACCCTAACTTTCCTCTGCTGAGATTTGTTTGTCTTTCCCTAGAGTAGAGCTTGATGCCTGTCTTATTTGACATGGGTCCTTTATCAGAGGAATATCTTACATTTTCTTTGTCCTGACAAATCCTAGAATGTAGGATTTCTTTGAGTTCATCTTGTAGCAGCAGTAAAGTGAGACCTCGGTTTTTAGATATGCCAACCAGAATGGGACACTGTACACTCTGGGACACTGCTCCAAAGGGGAGAAGAAAAAGCTGCAGGGCGTACATATGAAGTGTACTGAGGGATGTCTTTAAACCCCAGATCTGGTGCTGGAGATGTGGATAAGACTCGGCACACACCATCGGCATACCCCAAAGAAATCATTTCATTAATCACTAATGTCCTTAACTTTTTGTATCCCTATTAAAATGATGGGTATAGGAGTTCTCAGAGCAGGGTTTAGACATCCACCTGGATATTACTGCAAGGGGAGAATTTATTTTTGTAACTTATTTTAGTGTCCCTTAAGGTCCCAGTCAAAATGTACATTCTCATATTCTTTTAATATCTAGGTCAAATTTTAATTATTGACAACACCAGTTATATGAAAAGGCATTATTAAAACCCTTGCATTTCATAAAATTTCTCACATACCAAGTCTTTTTTTTTCAGATTTTTTGTATATCCTGTAATTTTTAATGATATCAGCAGGTTTTAGTCCATGTCTTCCAAGAAGCAATTGCAAGAAGAGACTGAATATGCATGAATTTTATTAGGTGAAATCCCTTTGGGAGAAAATATGGAGGGAGGTGGGAAAGGCTGGGAGAACAGTGTAAGTCTGGCTCCAAGGAAAGCAAATAAAGAGCATCAAGAATGGCTTGCACATAGAAAACTGGAGGGAAGCCACTGGGGAGTCCCTGTATCTCTCAGGGATGGACTGTTTAGCATTTCTGACCTATTCAGTCATTGACTGAGCCAAGGGCAACACAGCTGTGGCACAAATCTAGACAGGATTCACAGCATGACAGCTGGATCTGTTTCTCTTCTTTTTCTGGGGGTTAGAACTCTGTGCCATAAGGGTAGAGTGGTCTTCCCTTATCTGTGGGGGATGTGTCCTAAGACTCCAGTTGATGCCTAAAACTGAGGATAGCATCAAATTCTAACCGTACTGTTTTCCCCCTATGTGTGAATATGTATGATAAAATTTAATTTAAAAATTAGACATAGAATCAGATTAATAATAAAAACTAAAAACAGAATAATTTTAACAATAATATAATAAAAATGAAATGAATGTGTTCTGTCCCTCTCAAAACATCTTTAATTGGTTTGGGGGTTTTTGTTGTTGTTTGTTTGTTTTAAAGAGAGCGATAGAGTGAGAGAGTCAGTTTTATTTAGATTTTTTACGTGGCTTCCATTGCTCCAACACTTCTTTGTGTACGTGGTGCTGGGGTTTGAGCTCACATACTCATGCATGCCAGGGAAGCACCTTAACTGCTGAGCCACTGCTCCAGCCCCTGGTTTCTTGTTTTGATGATGTGAGATGATACAGTGCATACATGATGAGATGAAGTGAAGTAAATGATATAGGCATGGTGACATGGGTTAGACTTGTACATAAAGGTTACTTGAACATAAGCACTGAGACACCATGACAACTGCATTTGAGATGGCTACTAAGGAACTATTGTAGAGGTAGTATATACAGCATGGATGTGCTGGATAAAGGGGTAATTTACATGCTGGGCAGGATGGAGGAGGAAGTCAGAATTTCATTATGCTTCTCAGAATGGTATGTAATTTAGAACTTATTAATTATTTATTTCTGGAAATTTAATGTTTTCAGTCATGAATGATCATAGGCAACTGAAAACACAGAAATTGAAACTGTGGGTAAGAGACCTCTACTGTGTTTTGATCTTCTGCAGTACTCAGCATAAAACAGACACTTCATTGTATATAGTTTGTAAATGGGGGAATAAAAAAACATTGGCATTAATTTTTGAAATCTTCTCTTGATCAATAAGAAGGGCAATGTGGTTGTATAGACAACAGGGAACCAGAAGTAAATGAAATTTACATGAGTTTTCTCTTGTTAAGTATTATAAAATGAAAGAGAGAGAAGCTTGCAAGCAGATAGCTGGAAGGGTAAAATATATTCTAAATTTAAACTGTGGTTTTCATGGTAAATTCTATAGCAACTATTATTGAAGTGTTACAACAGTCTCTTTTTGATTTGAAGAAAGTGTTGCAGTCATCTCTTTTCTAAGTAATGTGTATGTCAAATTATTTAACTTCTCTAAACTTCAGCATGTTCACTTAGAAAACAAGACCAGATTTTTTTTAATACTATTCCAGGGATGCTCAGATTGGATTTTTTTAGAAATAAAAAAATGTAGAATGATTTGTAACATATAAATGACCATATCAATAAAAGTTTTAATTCTTGGGGGCTGAACCAGTGGCTCAGTGGTACAGTGCTTGCCTGACATGCTTGAGTATGCAGATTTGAACCCCAGCACCATGTACATAACAAAGTGTCTGAGCAACGAAGTCCACATGAAAAACTAAATAAAATTCATTCTGTCTTTCTCTCTCTTCTCTCTCATTGTCTCTCTTTAAATTTTTAAAAAATTCTTATTACCATGATCCCAATGACAGACTAAACCATTAATAGTTGTATAATCTTACAGAAAGTAATTGCTCATATCAATTACTACTGCCCATGTTGCAGCACCCTCATTTCTACTTAATACTAAACCAGCCTCACTGCTTCCACTCTGGTTCTCCATCCTGTTCCACTGGCAGTCGGAATGGTCTCATGCGATTCATATTGTGTCCCTTTTTGCTTAAAAGTGTTCTGGTGGGTTCCCATGCCCTTAAAATAAAATCCTGAATCCTTCTATAATTCATTTTTACCATATAGCTCCTATCTCTTGAACCATGTCCCATTTTTCTTTACTTTGTACCAGTTAAGCTATGGTCACAATGGCCTTTTCTAAGTTTATCCAACTTGTGACCTCTCACTATTTTCCATGCCTGAAAATTTTAGTTTCTGATATTCAAAAAAGAGAAAGAGAAACTCATTGTTAATGAAAAAGTTAAATAATACAGGAATAATTGTTATCATAAGAGGTTTATAGTTATTGAAACTTAGATATCAGAAAGTGTAATGATAACCAAATTAACTATGAGGGAGTGGTTAAATCCTTCCTCTTTGTTCTTTTCCATTAATGAAAGATTTTGTGACTTCTAAATTATTCAACAAAACTTCTTTTTGTTAAAGAAAAGAAAAAAGATAAAATATGGTTATTCCTTATAGCTATTGGGATCTCATTAGTTACCAGTTTTGAAATCCCCAGAAAACAAAGTATTTTATAAGGGTCAGAAATTGCTCTGAAAGATACTTGATGTACTGATGGCTTCAGAGAATCTTTTTAAAATGCTTTCTCATGCATTATTAATAAGTGTTAATACAAGTGTTAAAACACCAGGTTGTGATTCCTGGTTTCTAAACATTTTTATAAGTTGATTGAGAGAAAACTAGAGAATGGTTCCTTATCCAAAAGCACGTTCCACCAGGTGTGAAGAATTTGTATCTATAACTGCTATTAACATTAGCACAGTTTAATCCAGTAGATCTCCAACACACAGATTGGAAAGGTTACTCAAATTACTGTAGGCATAGCCAATCATGGGAAACAGCAATACTAAATATAATTTGAAATGTTTTACCTTAAAACATGAGGGAGAACATATTAAGAAGTGGGCTCCAAAGCCATTCTTGAAGCAGGTACTAAACTATGTAGGATATTGGACTTTTGGTATTAAATAAAAGATGTTTGTAAACAGTTCGATAATTGGACAGGCTCCATATTGATTTTTCCTTTGTTATATAATATTACCCACTTCTCCATCCAGAACCATGTCGTACAGGGTTGAAGAGTGCTAGAAACATGGTCGCTGTTGTGTATTGGAATGTGGGAATGTGCAAAGACAGAAAGGCTGTCACAGCAGTCAATAAGATCTGAGAGGTGTTGACTAATTGCCTGCTAATTACACAGTAAATTGTCTAATTAAGCTGATGGTTAATTAGGGTACGCTTGCACAGCAGTCTTGTGGAATTTGTGTCTGATGTCTGGGGAAGCAGCTTGTATAATTGGCAAACTGGTAAGGACTGGCACAGAACAGGACTGAGAAGCTCCCTGCCAGTGCATGACAGAATATGAATTTAGTGGAAACAAAAGGGTTGTCATTTTTATACTGAAGGTTTTGTTTCAGTTCTGCAGCTAATCTGCAGTGAGCAATGGAGGAATATATCTGAAGCCCAAATTACGTGAGTTAAAGAAGCCTCAGAAAGTGCGTCAGAATGTGAAATGCGCTGCTTCGCATGTGTTGCCTCTGATGCGCTATCACATTACAGAAATCTACACATGGAGCGATTTTAAGGTTCCTCATTTTAACATGTGTTATTTGGCATTCTTGTGCAAAAGAAAAGGATAATCCCATGCATCTAGGGAAAAATACCTCTTTTATAAATAGAAGATAACAAATATGACTGATTAGAAGACATTTGAAATAAGAACCTTGAGTTCATTAATTATTAATTTCTCTGTCACTGTGAACTTTAAAATATTAGAGATAATACAATTGTTTAGATAATATCTCCAATAAATACAAATTATATCTGTAATGAAAGGATTTTAATTTTACAGTTTTTATGATTTTACTATGCAGCTGGCTTTGGCTTATAATTTAATAAAATTATAAGAGAAATATTTCATTACCTAATTAAGTGGATTTCATTTCTTTATGGATGCAAGTTGTGTTGATGAACTATGAAAAAAACTCTTGAGTGCTTCAAAAATAAAAGATCTAGAAGTAATTTTGTTTTTATTGTTCTATATAGCTGGAAATTTAACTTTACATTTCAAAGAGTCATTTATGGCTGAAATTCAAACATAAAAATTTGACCTGTAAAATAAATTAAATGAATCCACAGAAGCGTGTAGGTTCTTAATGGGTGAAGTTAGGTACACGCACATTGCCTCTTCATAAAAGATCTGAATGCAAATGATTGCTTCTATTACCATTTGCCACCCAGACTGCACCACATTTTGCAGATTTCAAAATAAGATTTTGAATAGAACATTAGGTTGCAGTTGAAACAAAGGGTCACAAGTGCACCATGAATCTTGGATTGATTTGCACTTCTGTGTTAATAAAACATGAAAAACTATTAAGCATTTCAAAGCTAGATTTCTAAAAGTTAAGAAGGCCTTAACTGAAATATAGTATCAAAACTTTTTGCTGCTTCATTATCACATAAATTGACACCTGCATGTGATTGGATAAATATATTTTTGTTTCTACTGTGTCCAAAGGAGAATTTCAGGTTCTGTACATACACTAGGTGTTTTTAGTATACATTATATACTCTGAAGTATCTTTGAATTAGCATTCATCTTGTGTGTGTATAATAAATAAAAATATTCACTATTTTAATATAAAAAGTGGTTTCAACATTTAGAGTAGAATCTTAACATTGCTATAGATATAAAAATAGAGATAAAATTAAAATATTATTTTTTAAGAATGTAGAAAATTATGTTAATTCCATTTGGAGTCTTAGGTTATAAAGTCTTAGAAGATTTTATAAAAAAATTATGCAGGATAGCAAAAAAGCAAATTACCAAAGGAATACAAAGCTAAACATGAAATTGCTTATTTAACGATATATCTCCTGAGGGAGAAAAATCAAATAGAGGTCAGTGTTGCAACTCCAACCACTCTATATTTTTATCCACTCAATTTTTCACTTTATTCCTCATAGAAATAACATAAAACTTTATTTATTGTAAATGATAAAAGTTTGCATAAAAGAAATACCAAGTAGATCTGTTGACCATTGCAATAAAAGTTTTAAAGAACTTTTTAAAAAGCTATCTTTAAAGATAAACCTTTCTTTATGTTTGTAAATAAGTTTCAGTATTTGTCAAATCAAACTCTAGTTGGTTATTAAGATTTACCTGTCACACGACTAAATTCTTTGTATCCTGAGTTCAAGTAGTCATCCGTTGAAAACCTCATGTGATACTTTGTCATTAAATCAGTCTATCATCTATTTATGTATCTATCGATCTAAAAACCAGAAGCATGTTGTATATATACATATTGCTGTGTATGTGTGTGCTCACAGTTTGATTTAAGAACTCAGGTTCTTTTCTTTGTCAATCCCTTGGAAAGTTTTATGTCAGCAATATAAAAAAATTCAGAGTAAAGAAATATAATAATTAGCAATCTTAGTCATCAATTTCACTTCCAGAATTTCTTGCTTTTATACTTTACATATCATAGAAGTCACTCTTAAAGTGGATACTTTCATGGCAATGAATATATACTATCTGCTCCTTATATACAGTTTCACTTTACATGGTTTCAGTTATCCATGGTAAATCTCAGTTTGAAAATATCAAAAAGCAAATTCCAGAAATAAATAATTCTTATGTTTTAAATTGTATACTTAGTTGCATGATGGAACCATGCACCATCCTCCTTTATCTTTCCCAGGGTGTGAATCATTCCTTCATCAAGTGAATCCACACTGTGATGCTACCTCCCTGTTAGTCACTTAGTAGCTACCGTGGTTGTCAGATTAGCAACTAAAGTGTTTTAGTGTTTGTGTTAAAGTGCCCTCTGTGTAGTAGCTTAACCCTAATTCACAATGCCTGTGTCATTTAGGTCACTTTATTTCATTGCCCATCAGCATAACAAAGGTAAATACTATATAATAAGATATTTTGGGAGAGATTACAGTGGCATAACTTTCATTATAGTATATTGTTATAATTGCACTATGTTGATATTAGTTATCATTGTTAATCTTTTACTGTGCCTAATTTATAATTTAAACATTAACATAGGTATGTATACGTAGGAAAAAGTATTGTAAGTATAGGATTTGGTACTTTTCAGTTTCAGACATTTATTTGGAATTCATCCGCTGTACTTAATGGAGAGCATGATAGTAACATATGTGTCCGTCATCATCACCCAACTAATTTCAGAATAGTTCCATCACCCCCAGAGGGAACTCTGTCCCCATGAGTAGTCATTTGCCATTCCCCATATCCTCTACTCCTGGAAACTAGTAATGTTCTTTCTACTCTATAGATTTGCCTATTATGAACATTTGATATAAATAGAATCATATAATAATGACCTTTTAATTTCTTTTACTTACCTGGCATGGTATATTTCAGGGATTATCCATATTGTAATGTATATAAAACTTTTTTCCTTCCTGTGACTATAACACATCTTATTTACCCATTCCTAATTCATGACTATTTTTTCTGCTTTTTACCTATCATAAATATTTCTTGAACATGCCTTTACAAGATTTTGAGCAGATATATGTGTTATATTCTCCTTGGACTATACTTAGGCATGGAAATGCTGGGTGACATGGCAACACTATTTTTTTTTTTACTCTTTGAGGAATGACTAGAAATTTGCATAGCAGCAGAACCAGTTTCCGTTCCCACCAGCAATGTATGGTGTTCCAAATTCTTCCATACTCATCAACATCATTGACGATCTTTTCTTATTATAACCTTCATAAAGTAACTCACATTTTTTTTCTTTTTCTCTTCTATTTCAGAAAATGTGGCCACCAGGGACAATATGACCCAGTTACCCCACATGAATGACATAATAGCAAACCTAAAAGTAGAGTTTTGGGGGCAGAAGCTACCTCTGAATAGTCAGTTTATAGGACTGACTCCCATGCCTTTGGGAGAAAGTGTTATAGGATGAAGTATATTTGTAGTCTCCTAGTGTTTGGTAATTTTTATAGTTCAAGAAAATGAACAAATGTTTGAACCAAATTTTCAATAAAATATGCAGCATTAGAAACCACAAGAGAAACATTTAATTTACTCCAGATAGCAAGGATAAAGAATATTGCTCCAGGAGTCTTGAATTACAACTACTACTCTACTAGGTAATTTTATCATTTCAGATCCAACAGCATGAAATGTGAGAGTTAGAAAACTTACCTGAGTTCCAGTCCTAGTCAAAGAGCTCCCCTTTACAAATGATGGAAATTAGCCTTCCATGAATTAATAGATTTGTTCTCAATGGTGATGATATGTTATCAAACCATATACTACACACTGTTAGTACTGCATCCTTTAACATATTTTATGGTCCTTATAGTTCTTTATTCATTTTTATGGACCATATATTGTAGAACTGTTAAAGCGTAGTCCTGGCTCTAAAAATGATATGCATGAGTATTCAATTTACACTTTTTTTTTTGTAAAATGTGATATGAGAGAGGTAGAAACAAAAAGCTATCAAAATGCAGAGGAGGCACCAGACCAACCTGGAGGCAAGGGATATCATTTGGGGAAAAGATGATACCCAAGAGGTGATCTTAATCGTGCCTATTGGATGAATATGGAGCACATTGTGGCTGAGCAGCAGGTGCAAAGTACACACAGAAAGAAAGTCCAGTACAAGTGGGAGTTGAGTAGGAGGATGACAAAATGAGAACAGGGAGAGTTTGACTGGAACCACATAATAGTTGGTATTGTTTGTCTCATAAAGACAGCTTGGGGAGCTGGAGCAGTAGCTAAGTGGTTTCAGTGCTTGCCTAGCGTGCATGAGGACACAGGTTCAAACCTCAGCACCACGTACACAATGAAGTGTTGGAGCAATGAAAGCCATGTGAAAAACTAAATAAAACTGGTTCTCTCTTGCTCTCTTTCTCACTGTCCCTCTCTCTTAAAAAAAAGAAAAAATACAGCTTAGACTTGAAGGGTAATGAATGAACTCCAGGGAAGTCCAAGCAGGATCCAGTGTGCATTTGGAAAGGTTTTACTGATAGTTTATGGAAAAGGTTTAGGAAAGACCTCAGGAGTGGGAGGAGATCAATATGTTT
Source organism: Aplodontia rufa (assembly GCA_004027875.1). Lineage (NCBI taxonomy): Eukaryota > Metazoa > Chordata > Mammalia > Rodentia > Aplodontiidae > Aplodontia > Aplodontia rufa. Next base: position 20,113 of record PVKS010008498.1, on the reverse strand, counting down.
ATTTCAGAAGTAATTTATGACAAACTACTCTGTGTCCAAGCATTGTGACTGAATGATGAGGACAGAGGAGAGATTATGGTCAAGGCCCTAACCTCATGAGTTGATAGATCCAATGAAAGTGGGAAGAAAGTTACATGGAACAGAGTTGTTTCTGATATGGTGGCTTTTGTCCCTTCGCAAAGGAAGTGAATGTAGGAGGAGAAAAAGATGGTTATGCTGTTCTGTGAGGCCACTGAGGCAGGACTTTTCAATATCAAAAGAAAACTGTCATTAGGTGCTTTTATTCCCCAAATATAATTACTTCAAATATTTGGAAGGAAAAGGTCACTCTAGTAGAGGGACCACAGTTATTAAAATTGAACTGAAAATGTTAATAATTTTTCAGATGAGATACAGGGACTAATGTAGACTTCTAAAATTTGAATTTAATTTAATTATTCTAAAATTAGATCTAAAACTAACATCTAAATGGGAAAAGTTAAATAACAGAATAGGATGTTAAATCAATATGATTAATTAACTTGATATAAATAACTTGACTATTATGTTTATCTGTAAATCATTTATCATGGTACCAGCTGTAAAAGAAAATTTTAATAATAATGATAATGATGTGTATCATCCTCCTACCCAGCAGAGGTGTCGTGACAAATTTTTAACAAACTGTCTTGCAGCACTTCACAGATTGAAATGCTAATGTTATAATAATATAATCAATAATAATGAAACCAACAGTGGTACAAATCATTTTGATATAGCTTGGAAAAGGAAATTTATGAAAACTTAATATTTGCATGTGAACAAAGTGCCAAAGTAGAATTTTTTCATCCTTAGAATGTAAGCCTATACTTAAATTTAACTTTTAACTTTCAGTAAGTGGGAAAATAGAGCTAAAGAAAGTCAAGAGAAATATTCTTTCCCTCTACTGTCCCAGAACCTCCCTATCTCCTCTCTCTCAAATGGAACCTTGACCATTCTCACAGAAATCGTTACCAAACTCAGAACATGATACAAATAGTATCTTTCATCCCCACACTGACTGTCATTGTTCAAGGATTCATTTGTTCTCAGTAGGACACTGGATGAACCTCTTAAAAGGTCTGTCCAGGCAGAGATTTTGCTCAGAGGTAGAACATCTGCTGCTTAGCATGCAGGAAGTCCCAGGGTTGAACACCTAATACCCCCGCAAAAAAGTATAATCTCCATAGTTATTCCAAACATATCAATGTACTTATATCTCTAAAATATATTTGGACATCTTTTGCCCCTGCCAACCAATGGGAGAAAGTTCATATTCCTGTAAAATACCCTCTATCATCTTCCACCCAGCTTTATCTTAGCCTTCATTTCCTCCCCACCTCTTAGAAAGAAGGTTTAATAATGAAAGCTCTCAGTTTTAAACCACAAGTGTTCCCTTCGTAACCATATAGCATTTCTCAGACTTCACATAGGTTTTTTATTATTCAGTCTGCAGACTGTGCGTATTCACAGGGTTTTGTAGGCCACTACTCAAACCAGATCTGCCCCACAGTGCCCTGGACCTTATCTGAAGATGGCCTGTGTGTTCCTTCCCCCAGCACTTGCTCTTGCATTATGCTCCCATCTGAAGCACCCTTCCCCTCTATCTTCCCTATCAGGAATTTAATGCTCCTTCAGGAGTCATCTTAGATGTGATCTGCTCTTGAAACTTACTCTTTCTTTAAAATCATGCTCTAAACTTTCGTACTTTTAGCGCCACTACCTGCTTTAGGAAGAGATCAAAGATTGCAATAGGACTGCCGATCTGTTATTAACACACAATGTAGTTAAGGTGGGTGAATCAGCTCACTCAGCTCCTTTCTACCTCTTCCATGTTGAATTTTAATTGAAGTATTTTTATTTTTCTTCTGAGTCATCTGTATACCAGGTCTATCACAGTTTGAGGAACTAGCATTGGATATTTATTGTTCATATATTATGTCTGAGGTGTTTTAAAAATCATATAATTTACATTTTTTTTTTTTTAAAGAGAGAGGGATAGCGAGAGAGACAGAGAAAGAGAGAAACAACTTTATTTAGTTTTTTCGCATGGCCTTAGTTGCTCCAACACTCAGTTGTGTACGTGGTGCTGGGGTTTGAACCTGGGTCCTCGTGCTTGCCAGGCAAGCGCCGAAACCGCTGAGCCACCGCTCCAGCCCCCATATAATTTACATTTTGTCTTTTGCTCCTGGCCACTCACTGTGTTAGATGCCATGATCCCTACTGCATGGGCAAATGGAGGCTTCGTGAGCTTTTAGTCCTCTTTCTGTATGTCCTGTGCAGTCATTATACAGTGTCTTGAACATAAGAGATGTCCAGCAAATGCTGAATTGCCCTATTCTATCTCATGTTAGGAGTTTTTATTTTTTCCAGATGGAAGAAGGATGTGATTTATAATAAAGTAGAATCTGATCAGTAACAGTTTCGTGGCACCATTTTGCTATAGGTAGAGTTTAGGTTGCAGCAGGGTTTTAGGAAAGAACTGAGAAACTTGTTAATACATTTACTGTGTACTTCTTTTTAACCATCTTATTTCATGGGACCAATCTTCTCTCTCCTGGGTCCTGTATCTCGTGGGATTGTTTGGCTAGTCATTGATAATCATTGTTGGTTAGCCCTTCTTTGAGTCAAGTGTTTTACATTCCATGAATCACAATTCCCAGTTCTTGGCCAAAATTCACTGGTTCTTAACATTCACCAAGTTTACCAGCAAGGTCATATTTAGTCAGAGACAATTGAAACCAGGACCCCAACAGAGAAGACAATGACCTTGGACTCACATCTTCATTTCTTAAATCTTTAAACACAGCAAATAAATTTCAGAGGCAATGAAAAAGTTTCTTCTGAATTGAACTCCCCTGAGCTCTTGATTTCCATGCTTCCTCCACCATTTATGTTTTAGTATGGAGGTATGAATATGAAAACCCATAGTACTAAGGGATTATCCTCTCCCCAGTGCTATGTGCAATATTTTAAAGGTGTCCCAGTATTACAGATTACACAGAAATAATGCATCCTACTTGGTATTACATTCTGTATTCATATTTACTATAAAATGTCTCGCTACAGCACATTCCTTCACTTCCTATAGCGAAGCATGTAATGTATAACAGAGAAGTGCATTTTTTAGAAACACTGAAATGAAAGTTGTTGATTTTAAAAGACATTTTGTCACAGATGAGTGAGGGAGAAAGAGATCAAACCAGCAAGTCTAGCCAATCCAAGGTTTCATTCATGCATCTCTTCTGCTTAGCGCTTTCCCCTTCGGTATCATTAGCATTTTCATTTCGAAAAATGACAGTCTGCAGTGGAAGCAGTAAAAATGTTCAACCTGTGGTTTAAATTATTGATTTTTTAGAATATTGAAGCAGTATTTCAAATGGATTTTGTTAGAGATACTTCTGAGTGGGGGGTTTCAAAGGTAATTTGATATCCAAAAGCCTGTATATTTCAAAGACTTTCCATTCTTTGAATTTCTTTAGACTCTGGGTTATTGGATAAAAATGCTTATTGTCTTCAGGATTATAAGTAGCAGATCACTCCTGCTTGAACTTGAAATATATTTGCACACTGGGCTCTTCATGATTTATGGTGTGTGCTCAGATTATGATCAACTGGCAAAATAAATCTTCATTTGTAAACAAAAGTTGATTTTAAAATGAAGGAAAAGATACTATGGTTTGCATATATAGAAGATCAGTAGTTTCACTGATAGTTTTGCTGATAGCAAGACGTGGTTCTGTAACAGTGGGTTTTAATGATGCTTCTCAAGCTGTGTTATGCTAATAAGGGGTAGAGCGTGGCCACAGATTGTCTTTAAAGTCTTTGCAAGTCTCTTGCCACAGTCAACACTCACATAAGAACAGAAAATGTTTTGACAAGGAGCAGGATGATGGACTGCTGTGTGTGTGTGCGGTGTAGGTAGTTTGCTATTCCTAGCATGTTTCTACTTATGGAAAAAGCTAGTTAAAAATTATATTAGATCAAAATGGCTTGATCTGCAGTCAGTCTACAAGTTGAAGCCCTATCGAAGCAAATGAGGGCTTGGAGTGCAAATTTATGACTGTATTGAGCTTAATATGTGGAGACTGGCATCATAGTTTGTAATGTCAAGGATCACACAGCAATGAGATGACACAAATTTGAAATAAAACCTGATATTCCCCCTTGACAAGGGGAACTGAAACAAGAGCACAGTATCAGTGGAGATCTTTTTGAGGAATTAGTATATGAAAGGGAAATCTGCCACTTAATCCAATAAGATGTATCCACAATAAATCCTGTTAACATTTAAATCAACTTAAAATGTCTTCGACCATCAATATTACCATCAAAGTTGGTTGAGGAATCTACTGATGTTGGTACTTTTAGGATATGAGAACACAACTATACGATCAAATCTTTTTATAGAAATTCCCACGTTCTCTTTCCTTTTTCCTCTTTTTTCTTTCTCATTTTTCTTTTATTTTCTCCTTTCTTCCCTCCCTTTCTTCTTCCCTTCCTTCCTTCCTTTTTTTTTTTTCTGTCAGTACTGGGGATTGATCTTAGAACTGTCTGCCACAGAGCTACATCCCCAGCCCTCTTTATTTTTTTTTTATTTTGAGACAGGGGCTCACCACATTGCTGAGGCTGGCCTCGGTCTTGTGATCTTCCTGCCTCAGCCTTTCAAGTTGCTAGTATTACCGGTTTTCTTGGTCCTGGCAAGACTACCCTCCCCTTTCTCAAAAATGTTTATACAATGCATGATATTACAGTTTATGTTCTTTTTTGTTGTTCTTGTTGTTATTACCAAGGATTGATCCCAGCACCACTTAAACCACTCAGCCACATCCCTGGGCCTTATTTTATTTTATTTTATTTTATTTATTTTATTTTGATACAGGGTCTTGCTAAGTTGCTTAGGGCCTCACTAAGGTGCTGAGGCTGGCTTTGAACTAAGGATCCTCCTGCCTCAGCCTGCAGAGTTGCTGGGGTTACAGGTGCACAGTAGTTTATGTACTACTATAACATAAATTAATCAAATATTATCTAATTGAGCAAGAAGTTTTAAATCTTTTCATATTGTTTCATAATATTATAGTTAAGGAAATGAAGGCACAGAGAATTAAATAAACTATTCAGGGTCATGTATCCAATTCTAAAGCCAATGCCCAATTCTCTCTCTTCTTACTCATTAAAAATGTCAGTGAGAGAGAGAGAGAAAGAGAGAAGCAATTTTTATTTGGCTTTTTATATAACTCTCATTCCTCAGATACTTCGTAGTGTACATGGTGCTGGAGTTTGAACTTGTGTACTCCCGCATACCAGGCAAGCGCCATAACCGCCAAGGCACCCTCCAGCCCAGGCCTTGATCTTTTTAAAATTAAATTTATTTTCAATGAAAAATGTACATATAATGGGGGCTGTATGATATTTCAATATGTGTATACATTGTGTAATGTTTAAAGATGCATGGGGAAAGATTCTTTTGTGAGTCAGGAAAAACTAGGTAAGTGAAGAGACATTTATTTAGGGTGGAACAGGGGGTGAGAGTAGTACAAGAAAGGAAAAGAGATCATGGACTGCTCTTTGGTTCTGTAGTACCCAGTATATGCATAGCTAACACACATGACAGTATTGATTGTAGATTTAACTAAAATGTGTTAGAATATATTAGGAGGCTAGAGGAGAATACATTTGTGTGAGAGGATGTGTAAGAGCTGAAATCTTAGCTTCCATAATAAGTTTGGAGGAAAGCAGAGGTGGGAAAGGAGCTTTCTCTGCACAAGTATAACAGGCCTATTCTCACTATCCAGTCAAGGCAGAAATGTCCACTTCTCCCTTCAGTGGCTTCTCATGGCATAAAAAATACATTTTCTGCCTTATAATTTAATAATAATAGGGCCTCCTCATTATCGCTAATGGATCTGGCCATTCCATAGCCATGTGTACCTGAATTTGATTTAATCCTTGCTAGAAGAAAAAATACAGAATTTAAGTACATATTTTATATCTTAGTACTCACATGGAAACAGTATCTTTGGCTCAAGTTCTTCACCCTAAATAATCTAATGATGTCAGTCAATACTTACAGAATTGCAGCAATCTTAAACTCTAATGGAGAAAGAAAAATACAGGTGTCTATGATGTGCACATTGATTTTAACAGTTCATCCTTAGTGGAAAATGTAATTGAATATGTGTTCAGGTGGATAACACCACTTTCAAAGACGAATAAGACAAGTTAATGCAATGGGAAGAACCAGGTACATCCACATATTAAATAACTATACAGTTTCCTGATTGACAGTAGCTCTTTATATGTAGGATTTTATATATATCCCTTAGACTTCTCTCTCAATAACAGCACTATGCTTCAATTGTTGTCAAGTTGACATGTAATATACCTTTTATAACTTTTAATGTAGTAGACCTTTCCTTCCCCGCCCCCACAGAAGACAATGCATCTACTTTAGTAAAAGCAGTCTAAAAATATATATCCAAAACAATGATGATTTATAATCCACTATCAGTGCTTTATATACATCTCTGGAAATGATTGTGTTTGCTTGGATCTAAATATATCTGTGTTTGAGAATGAACATACCTACAGAGAGAAAATAGAGATCACATAGTTTAATACGAGAAACCTATAATTTTAAACATTTACATTAGAGTAAAAATAATTGCCAATGCATGTATCAGTTGGTTTAATGAAACATTATAATCAAGCAAATCATAAGTTTTTAAGAAATAATGCAATCATTTTTTTAAAATTTTGCTAAATATTTATAATACATGTAATTTCATTTTCTGTTTATTTTGTGCATCTCATACTTGAATGTAAGCCAAATGAAGACAAATTGCTAAGTATTATTCACAAAATTTTAATAGCTATATAATTCTCATAATGTAAATTAGATATAGAATAATCTTTTCAACCATTTTAATGTATTTAATACATGTTAGGTTAGTGTAAACATCAAATACTGAAAGAAAAATTGTAAAAACATAACAAATCTCAAATTATCAAGGAAAGAAAGGAATTTCTGAATATCATAAAGAATACAGGACATTGACAGCCCAGTTTTTTTTAATTGGTGCATATTAATTGTACAGAATAGCAGACCTCATTATGGCATATTCATATATGCATATAACATTATTAGATTCAGATCCAATCCCCAACACCTCCTTTCCTTTCTCCCTCCCTTCCCCAGTCCTCTGCCTCTGTCCTAATGGTCTCCCTTTTGCTTTCATGAGATTCTTTTTCTTTTCTTCTTTTTAATTTCCACATATTAGAGAACAAATATGACATTTTTCTGAGTCTGACTTATTTTGCTTAACATAATGTTCTCCATTTCCATTCATTTCCCAGTAAATGACCAAATGTCATACTGGGGAAAAATGTCATTAGTATGTTGATGGGGATTGCATTGAAACTATAGATAGTTTTTGGTAACATGGCCATTTTAGCAAATTAGTTACTTCTGCCTATCCATGAACATGGGAGGTCTTTCCATCTTCTACTGTATTCTTCAATTTCCTTTTTCAGCATTTTTAAATTTTCATTGTGAGCTCTTTTACCTACTTGATTAGATTTTTAAGCAATTGTGAATGGAATGATTTTCCTGATTTCTTTGCCAGGAGTGTTCATTATTGTTCTATGGAAAAGGTATTGATTTTTGTATGTTGATTTTTGTCTCCTGCTACTTTGCTGAATTTCTTCATCACATCTTGAAATTTTCTGGCAGAGCTTTTATTGTCTTTTGAGTAAAAAATCATGTCATATTCAAATACACAAATAGGGTTATTTAAATTCTTCTTTTACTAGCTATATCCCTTTTATTTCTTCCTCTTCCCTAATTGGTCTGGCCTAAATTTCAAGGACTGTATTGAACAGGAGTAGTGAAAATGGACATCCTTGCTTGTTCCTGATTTAGAGCAAATTCTTTCAATTTTTCTCCATCCAGTATGATTGTTGGTTTTGTCATACATAGCCTTTATGATTTTGAGGTACATTCTTTCTATCCCTGGTTTTTTCAGGATTTTTATCATGAAGTAGTGTTGAATTTTGTCAAAGGTTTTTCTGGATCTATTGAGTTGATCATGAAATTTTTGTTATGTGATTCTATTTATGTGGTGTATCGTGTTTATTGACTTGCCAATTTTGACCGTCTTTGCATCTCTGAGATGAAGCCAATTTGATCATGATGTATAATCTGTTTAATGTGTTGCTGAATTTGATTTTCAAGTATTTTATTAAATATTTCTCTCCCTATGTTCATTAGGAATACTGGTTTGCAGTTTTCTTTCTTTGCTATTTCCATATCCAATTTTGGTATCAGGGTGATACTGGTTTTTTAGAATGAGTTTGTGAGAATTTCCTCTTTTCTGTTTCATGGAATACCTTAAGAACACTGGAATTAGTTCTTTGAAGATCTGGCAGAATTCACCTATGAATCCATCTGGTCTTTCACTCTTCTTTGTTGAGAGGCTTTTTATTACTGCTTCAATCTCTTTGTTATTGGTCTATTTAGGTTTTCTATATCTTGTCCACCATTTCTTTCTTCTTGACATTTGATTTTAGAAATTTTGTCACCATAATTATTTGGTGCCCTGTACTATTATTTCTCTAGAATATATTTCTGTAAGTGGGATTTGCTAATTCAAAAGTGTATACTTATTAATTTTGAGAAAAACTTAAGATTAACCTCCAAAAATACCCTAACAGCTCATTTAGGGAATCATTTATGAAAGTATCCTTCCATCCCTCCCTCTGCCCAGAATTTCCAACAGTAAATACTTTTAGTCCTTTAAAACTTTTGCTACCTTCGCACCATCATATGAACAAAAATTGTCCTCTCCTGGCTTCTCTCAGCATCTTCCTGACTGGAGAAGCGTCCTCTCACATCCTTATTGATACTGGCTGTTTATCAACTGACTCTGCAATTCTTTTGATTATTTTTCTATTGAGGTATTTGCCTCTGTCGTTTTGAGAAGTACCTTTGTACCTAAGGGATAGTAGTCTTTAGCGGTCTGCTGTGTGTGTGTGTGTGTGTGTGAATATATTTTCTTTTTGTCTATTTTTATAATATTATTAAAATTTAAAGTTCTTTTCTAGAAAATAATATGTACACAAGGTTAAACACTAGAAAATGCTAAAAATATTTTGGTGAAACTGAACTGCTATCTCTTATAACAGTCTTCTTTCTTGCGCTTGTAAAGCAATACTTTCTTATCATGTTTTAGGTATTTAAATACATATTTCTAAATAATATGCTTACACTTTATTTTTTGCCATTTTAGACAATTTCTATTGAATTCCTGTTATATCCTGAAGATTTGTTTGTCATCTTTTAAAATTTGCCTCATTATGTCTATGTAAATACTGTTCATGGCTGTCCCCAGTGGTGTGTATGTGCAGGGATTGTTTCCTTTGTCTTAACAGATATTTATCTTACATGGACTTAATAATTGCAAAATTTTTAAAGGAAGGTTTACTTTTTGCATCCTATCTTTATTTTTCCTACATGTTTCACCTCATTTGTTACATGTGTATACAGAGTTTTAAAATATATATTATTCCAAATATTCCATCTGTTTCATTCTGTCTTCTGGAGGCCAGCCTCTCCTATTCTAATTAGATTTGTTGCATTTCTTTGTCCTCAGATTACTACATACTACACACCATGTTTCCTGTATCCCTTTTCTTCATTTTAAATGTAATTTAATTACAGGTACCAGAAAATGAACCCAGGTGTACTTAACCACTGAGCAACATCACCAGCCTTTTTTTATTTTTATTTTGAGACAGGGTCTTGCTAAGTTGCTTACAATCTCCCTAAATTGCTGAGACTGGCTTTGAACTGCAAACCTCCTGTCTGAGCCTTCCAAAACACTGGGATTATAGATGTGCTACCATGTCTGGCACTTTGTTTTTTTAGTTTTAGTTTTTGTTTGTTTGTTTAGTTTAGTTTTTTCCTAAAATCAGTCCTTCAGAAGGCTAGAGGATATGAACCAGGTCAATTTTTACAATATTTTCATATTTAAAACTTCTAGGGTTAAAATTATTTGTCTTTTGAAAATAATATATTCATTTGAATATATTGCTCCTTGTTTTCTAGCATTTAATGCTAGTGCAGGGAAATGTTTTGCAGAGAGAATAAAATGGAAGAAAATCAGGAAGATGCAGGATCTGTGTTAAGGAAGAACCAGAATTTCTCAGATTATTTCTCACTGGAAGATCTATGTCAAATGACCTGTCCTGAGTATGAGGGAATTTATTTATTATTTTTCTGATTTGTTTATATTTGCATTTTTCTTTTCTTTTTGCTTTTTTATTTTTATTTTTTATTAGTTGATTATGAACTAACAATTAAGGGAGAATCATTATCAAACAATCAAGAACAAATGTATATTCACCTAGCAAGCCAAAGCTGATGCCATTCCATGGTTTCCCTGCTTGGGTTCTCCATGGTTCCATGTTTTCCCCAGTTAACTCCTGTGTTAGATAGACTTCTCACGCAGGTCAGAGTTTCCCTCTGAGTTGATTACCCCATACTCCCTCCCTCCAGTCTCCTTGATATCCTTCCTATTCCCTGCCCCCCTCCCTACATCTCCCACCATCCTAGGCAAAGTTCCCATTGTTTGTGTAAAACTTCATACACGTTGAGGTTATTATTAGCTTAGCCATCTATCATACTGTTTCTGATTGTAATCTAGCTTCCACAAATGAGAGAAAACATTCAGCCCTTGAGTCTCTGAGATTGGGATACCTCACTCAGCATAATTTTTTCCATCTCCATTCATTTGGCTGCAAAAGCCATAATATCATTTTCTTTAATAGCCGAGTAGTATTCCGTTCTATATGTACCAAAGTTTTTTAATCCACTCGTCAAGTGAGGGGCATCTGAGTTGGTTCCATAATCTAGCTATAGTAAATTGAGCTGCTAGAAACATTGATGAACCCATATCTCTATAATATGCTGATTCTAACTCTTTTGGGAAATTACCCAGGAGTGGGATAGCTGGGTCATAAGGTGGTTCCATCCCTAATTTTTTGAGGAGTCTCCACACTGCTTTGCCGAGTGGCTGAACCAGTTTGCAGTCCCACAAGCAGTGTGACAGTGTTCCTCTTTTTCTACAGCCCCTCCAGTATCTGTCATTGTTTGTGTTCATTTTTGCCACTCTGACAGAAGTGAGGTGGAATCTCAGTGAAGCTTTGATTTGCATTTCTCTTATTGTTAGTGATGTAGAGCATTTTCTCATATATTTATGGACTTTCTGCACTTCCCCTGCTGAGAAATTTCTTTTTACTTCTGTAGCCCATTTGTTGTTTGGATTATTTGTGATTTTGGTGTTTAGTTTTTTAAGTTCTTTATATATTCTGGATATTAGCCCTCTGTCGGAGGTGTACAAGGAAAAAAGATTTTTTCCCATTCTGTAGGATCTCTCTTGACACTCTTGACTAATTCTTTAGCTGTGCAAAAGCGTTTTAGTTTAATTGCATCCCATTCGTTTATTCTTGACTTTTTACTGCTTGCACCACGGGAGTTTTGTTAAGGAAGGCAGCACTGACCTCCTATGTCCTGTAGTGTTGATCCTACTTCTTTTTCAAGTAAATTTAAAGTTGCTGGTTTAATATCCAGATCTTTGAACCATTTTGATTTAATATTTGTGCAGGGTGAAAGATAAGGATCTAATTTCAGTTTTCTACACATGGCTGTCCAATTCGTCCAACACCATTTGTTGAACAGGCTATTTTTCTTCCACACTATGTTTTTGTCCCTTTTGTCAAATATCAGATAGTTAAAGGTATGGGGGTTTGTCTCAGAATCCTCTTTTCTATTCCATTGGTCTTCAGTTCTGTTTTGACACCAATACCACGCTGTTTTTGTTACTATGGCCCTGTAGTATAATTTCAGGTCAGGAATTGAGATACGCTCTGCTTCTTCCTTCTTTCTGAGTAATGTTTTGGCTAATCTGGGTCTTCTATTATTCCATACGAATATTTGAGAATTGCTTTTTCTCTATATCTGTGAAGAATGACATGTTCATGGTTAGGCAGAATCAATAGAATCAAAATGGCCATTCTACCCAAAGCACTATACAGATTTCATGCAATTCCCATCAATATACCAATGTCATTCTTTAAGGTATGAGGGACTTTAGACAGGCAAGTCTTATATGCTATCTATGTGCAGATATCTTTGTATTTTTGTGAGTCATTTAAGAAACAAATTGTGGAACTATGATTATAATTAAAAAATATGTTTTATGGTAACTTTCTACTGTCTAATTTCTTTCAAGTTGTCTAGTACAAATCCCATAAACAGTCAGTAAAGATCTTCATTTCCTGAAGCTTCCACCAGCACAGTTTATCATTAAATACATTCTGATTTAATGAGTAAAAAATGAAATACCATCTTAATATCTACTCTTTTCATTGCTAAAGAAGTAAAATATGTTTTCTTTGCTTCCATTTTATTTTGTGTGAATTTTTATGTTGTCCACTATTTATTTATATCTTTTGACCATTTCCTAGTAGAAGACTAATCTTTTTTCTTGCTAATTTTAAAAATCTGTTATAGTTACACATCTATTTCAGTTCTCTGAACAGCAGTTATCTTTGCCATCTTTGGGGCTGATAGTCAAGTTTGGAGTCTTAGCATCAAATTACTTAGCTTTATGAAGAACCATGGTCAGGTCTGTACAGCATGCACAGTGATAGCAAACAGAAGTGGGGGTGATGCTCTGGCCCAGCTTTCAGTGCCCCCTTAGTCATTTTGTACTGTGTCCTTGCATGGTCACTGGAGAAGAGGGTGACTGGGTATGAACTGTCAGCTCAGGAACCTATCATCTCTGGGATCTCTTTCATCTTTTCTAGCTTTTAGCTCATGACTCCTACAGGGTCAGGTATCTATCTAGTTTCCATTCTTTGATATAGTTACAGCTCATCAATTACATATTACTTAAACTCAACCATAAGGCACAAGTGTCCAGTAAATACATCGTAACCCCTCAGCAAGAATCTCAGTTAACTTGGATCAGATATCAGTTATCTGAGTTACTGTTACAAGGGAGATTGTTATAAGGTAAAATTTTTGCACATTTCTGAAACAAGGGCATGGGTCAACAAGCTAGGTGCACAGGAAGAATCCAGATCTTTTCCTTGTTTTATAAATAAAGTCTTATGGAAGCACAACTATGTTCATCAGTTTGTATTGTTTATAGTGGCTTTTGGACTAAAATTACAGAGTATATGTGGTAGACGTAGTCCCACAAAGAGTAAAATATTTGCTAAAGGGTTCTTTACTAAAATGTTTGCACATTTGGAGATAGAGGAAAGGCTATTACCAGCTATCAATACTTTCTTTTCAGAATATCAAGAATATTGATCCATGCTACCCATGTAACAAATATTTTTTAGCTTTTCCTGTGTCTTTTTTTGAATTACATGATTTGAAAATGCAGATGTTTAGAATTTTATTTAATTCATTTTGTCCTATATCCATTAATTTGTTTTATTTATGCTCCCACCTGTTCATTTATTCATTTATTGTCATCACTTTTATACTTAAAAAGTTGCCCAATATTTACTATTTTTGCATATATTAACATATATATCCTCCTAATTCCTCTCATTTATTGGTTTGCTTTTTCACTCATCTGGAGCTTATTTTGGTGTATGCTAAAACATCATGACTTAAGTTTATTTTTCATTAATTATTCATCAAGTGTCCTATAACGATTGAATAATTCAGGTTTCCTCACTCACTGATTATTATAGCTTAACTATAACCAGATCCACATACATCATATCTGCATGGTTTGGTCTCCTAATTTTGTACAAATTATTTTTTACTTTCTTCCTGTGACAAAGGCATACCATTTAAATTTTTGCTTTTTTATTATATTTGTTACTTTTCCTAATATATGCTGTTGTCCTTTTATCATTCTTCTTATAACATTTTCCTAGCTGTTTTGCTTTATTCTATAAGGGAAATTTTTTTATAATTCCAAAAGTCAATAATCAGACTCTGTATTGGAATTTAATTTTGCTCATAATCTGTAGAATTCTAAGAAAAATGATGTAAAAATTTATTATGATTATAATATACACATCTCATTCAGATGCAGTGAAAATGAAAATGATATCCAAAATGCCAGAATTACCTATACATATGAATTTTCTATATTATAAACAACCACAGCACTGTGTACCTAAATATGAATAACACATATCTCTTCTCATGCACTTTATACTTACATATTTATTTATCTTAGTGAATAGTAACTGATACAGAACTATTGCCTTTTAAATTATTCTTTTTTTAAGAGAGAGAAAGAAACAATTTTTATTTTTAAGTTTTCATGTGTCTTTCATTGCTGGGACACTTGGTTGTGCATATGGTGCTGGGGTTTGATCCCTCATACGTTCTTCATGCCAGCCAAGTGTTGTAACCACTAAGCCACCACTCTAGCCACTTCAATTATTCTTAAATGAATGAATAAGTAAAATATAAGTGTATTCACAAATATGGAATACATAATTGCTTTGATTAATATTAATTATTTTTAAAGATAGTTAATTTACTATATATATATATATATAGTATATATATAAATATATATAGCTATATATTTCAAGATTTCTAAATATCTGAACAATAATCCCAGGAATTGAAAATGTAATATCTGATAGAAATGATCTAAATGAAATTCCAAATATATCTGATATGTTTTAAAATGGTTTATCAGACAGGGAGAGTTTGTATAGTTGGACTTCACTGGCTTTTGCATCTCATTGTGTTAATGTCTACATGAACACTTAGAGCACAAATGTTTCTGTTCTTTCTGACTGAACAGTATTGTCCATCATTAGAATATTTCATAGATTTGGACTGTGTCATTTTGGTGAACTTTCATTAATATTTAACCTCTATTCAAAAATTCATTTAATGATTCCATTTACTTTGTATACACCCTTGGCATGAGTTCTGCTTAAGGTGTTGAAGAACCTCCATATAATTTTCCAAAGTGGCTCCACTGACAATTCCACCAACAGTTTATAGCATAGGCCTTTCTTTTCTTTTCTTTTTTTATTTTTTCTTAAGGAGTTGAGTTATTGTACAATCATAAATGCATACAAAGTAACAATATGATATGCCTATATTCTTTAGCCAGAATTACCCCCTATTCTATTCTCCCTTCCTCTCCACCCCACTACATAGCTGTTATTGCACTAGATTAGGTCTAATATGTGATCTTGACTGCCTTTCACACAGGCCTAGGTTTAGCTCCAGCCTCCACAAATGAGTAAAATCATTCAACCTTGACTCTGGGTTTGACTAACCTTGCTCAGCATGATTTCTTCCATGGCCATCATTTACCTTCAAAGGTCTTTTCCCCGCCCCCTTGCCAACACTTTCTGTCTTGTCCTTTCATAATAGTCATCCTAAGAAGTGATAGCTCATTGCAGTTTTGATTACATTAGCCTAATTAGTGTTATTGAGCACATTTTCATATGCCTGTTTGTTATTTTTATTTCTTCTTTGGAAATGTTCCTGTTTAGGTCTTTTCATCGTTTCTAAGAGATACCTGTGTTCCTATTGTCATTGCAGCATTATTCACAGTAGCCAAAATAAGTAAATACTTGAAGTTTCTGTTGGTGGATCAGTGTAAAAAGAAATGTGTGTGTGTGTGTGGGTGTTTGTATGTGCATGTGTGTGTGTGCAGTATGTCATTATTCAGCCATAAAAAAAGGGAAATTCTGTCATTTTTGATACTATGGATGAACCTGGAGAACGTAATGCTAAGTGAAGCAGGCCAAACACAGAAAGATAAATAAATTCTATACTGTATGATCTAACTTATATGTGGAATCTAAAATGTTGAACTGAAAGGCTGATAATCAAATGATCCTTGCCAGGGGCTGGGGTACAGGAAGTTGGAAACAGGGAGAGGTTGGCCAAGGCATGCACAGTTTGAGCTATATGATGAATGAGATCTAACAATATAATCTATAGAATGATGACTGTAGTTGATAATGCCATTATACTCTTGAAGTTTGCTAAAGGAGTGGATCTTAAGTCTTCTCAGCTCCCCACACACAAAGTTAACTGTGTGAAGTGATGAATATATCAATTTGCTGGATCTTAGAAATCATTTTGTTATGTATATATATTTCAAATTATCATACTATATACCTAAAATATAGGGTTTTGTCAATTATACCTAAGTAAAACTGGGAAAAAGCAATGAAAAGGTCAGTAGGTTTTGAGGAATGTTTCAGTCTCTTCTCTTTTCAAGGCTGCTTGTGTTAATATAATTTGGAAATTGCTCAGAATTTTATGATCAAATTCCTAAATCCTGCCATTAAACATAACTGTTTATTAAAAACAGGAATCATGCAAATTCAAAGTGTCAGTTGGAGGTGGATTGAGAGGTGTGCTGGCCTTCATCTGTTTTCTCCTTACCTGGATCTTGCTCTGCCAGTGACCTAATATGTATGAGTCCCATTTTTGTTGCAACAACTGAAACCTAAGTAAAACTATAAGGATGTCTCTCACAGCCCCAAAATAAGAAAGCAGCTTTCCTAAGGAGGAAGGCATAAAAGCATTAGAATCATGTCTGGATCCCTTCGAGGGTATTGCCCCCAGAGCCAAGCAAAAATCCTATGGGCAGTCAAGGTGGAGGGGGGACCTGCAGCCAAGTGGATGCAGGAAAGAAAATTCCAGGCCAGGAGCGCTGGGCAGATAATGTAGTAGGTATCTATTACATTATTAAGATGAGCTCTCTAGAGACAAACAGCTGCCTGTTTAAACAGCTCTGGACTCTAGAAAATGTGCTTTGGAAGTGCTTTTGAATAGTTTCTAATCATTGTACAGATTATGTTGCCTTTAACTGGTTTACAAAAATTCTAAATCCCCCTATCTATGACTGTCCTTCAGATAAGTGATACAATTTTTATATGTCCCTCTGTTACATTAACCAGAGTAAATGTGCTTATTTCTTTTAACCATTCCTCATAGGCCATGACTTTAAATCTTTAAACCTTTTTTTCCCCATTTTGTATGGAAGGTATTCTAATTTCCCCAAAACTGGAGGCAGTACTCTGAACAGTTCTGAAAACAGTGAGACATTCTTTTTCCTAATGTTAATTATCTTTATTGATTAATTGTTTTGTTTCATCTCCTTTCCTTTTTTGACCTATACTGAAATAAAAGCACCATAGCATTTTATCAAGCTTCACAGCTAATTTAAGACCCTACCCTCTTACCTCATATTTGTGCTTTTGAACAAATAGGATTTCTTATTGCATTTATATTGTTAGATTAAATCCATTCTTCTGATGCACCTGTATCTTTTTGAACCTTGCTTTTGTATCCATCCTGTTTGGTCTCCCTCCCAGACTTTAGGTATTTTTCTTTGTTTTGTCCTGGGACCACTGCCTTCATCTTATGATCTCTCTATAGACATCCTTGAAACACTGAAGATGTAGACTGTATGATTTGCAACTTTGGGAGAAAACTATTGATCTTATTACATACACTTATATCAATGAAATGGACATCTCAAGCTCCGTTCTTACATTAAGTTTTCAAAATTATAAATGACCTTTTCTACTTTGTAGCACTCTCAGTCACCAGCTCAAATTCTTTCCCTTTATCAGATCAAGCAATGTAACATGCTTTCAGGGAAACAGTTTCTGAAATCTTACAATCCTTTCCTGCTTCTAGCTGTATCACTGTATTTGCAGGTTGGTACTTGAAAGCCCTCCCAACCAGCATTCCCCCAGGCTCTTGGTGCAGGAATGCAACTCCAAGCTCAATACAACCTTCCAAACACCTAGCGTAATTTGACAAAACTAGATTATACATCAACTTTCTATTGCATATGTTATAGGTAGAGAGAGTAAAAAAAAAAAAAAGCTGATGTATAGAAGACCTTGAAATACTAAGTATCTGTGATGGGCCATATTCTTATGTGAGCACTTCACATGTCCCATGTTTCACCTAATGCAATCTCACGCACTTACTTGTTTTTCCTTAATAGTGCTTAAAACAAACACTTTTTGAAATGTTATTTCTGTCTGTATTCATTTGACTAATAAGGAAAGTGAAATAGAACAAAGTTGTTACTTGTCTAGATGGTACAGCTAGTAGATGAAAGAATCCGGAATGCAGGGCTGAGATAGTGGCTCAGCAGTTTTCCCGCTTGCCTCATATGTTCAGGGATACTGGTTCAAACCCCAGCACCATGTACACAATGACATGTTGGAGCAATGAAAGCCACATGAAAAAGTAAATAAAATTGCTTCTTGCTTTCTCTCTCACACTGTTCCTCTCTCTTAAAAAAATCAGTAATGCAAGTCCAGTAATTTGATTTCATTCTTTTTTAACTAATATGCCATACTGCCCTTTAGTACATATTCTTTAAAAATATTTCTCCAAAAAATGCAGGGGATATAGATAAAGTAAGTTTGGGCTAATCATGATCAACCTTTTTCTCTTGATTCAGGTTCTCAGTCCAGTGAAATACTTTCTTCTAATTTCTCTCAGTACCATCAGCACATTTAATAAATATCATCTTCCCATTCTGTATTTAAGTCCAACAGCTGTTTTTGAAATATTGAATATGACTTTGCTAAGGGCAGAGCCATTTTGTATAATATTAGAAATCCTTTTTCATGTGAAAAGAAAATCACTTTAATATTTTTTGCCATCCCATATTCTTTATCTAAGTCAACACTCTTTCTTGCTATGGCTAAGGTACCTATGATCTTCCACATTTCTCTATGTATTAGGTTTGTAACCATTTCAAAAAAGAAATAATATTACTTTGAAATGACTCCCATTAAAATTGATCCAAATTTGTACAAAAACATATATTTAATACTATTGTCAAATATTTTGAAGAATAAGAAGGGGTGATAGGAAGTGAGGAGAAATGGAAATGTTGGAACTGAGATAAAGCGAGGTACATTGCAAGCAGTTATAAATGTCACTGTATATACTATAGCTATATATACATTATTCATAGGTATAAGAATTATTTCACTGTATTTGGGTTTTTTAAGAAATAATATAGGACCCAGAAGAAAGGCAAACAATCAGGGGAAGGGAGGAGGGAGATAGAGGGGTTGGGGGGTATAGAACAAATTGTATTGCTGAATTGTGTGCGTCTAGGAATATGTGATAACTAATTCCATCATTATGTAAAACTATAATGCATTAATAATATATATATAAAAAACTGATCCAAAACATTATAACCCAATTATAAGATCATAATATGGTGTTATGGTTGTATCTACAATCTAAGTTGTGAGTCATTAGTAAAATTTAATTTTATTAAAGAAATAAAAATTTAGCAATATACTAATGAACAAATTTCAACTTTCTCTGCTGTAAAGCATGTATTGAACAGGGATTTAATAATTGCTTTTATTTTGGCTACTAGACAAATCACTAATAATAATACTATTTAAAAAATACTATAATTCTAAGGAAATAGTGGAATTTTATTTATCTATCTTTTCTCTCTTCAATTTTAACTTCCCTCAGGGCTATTTTAGCAGATAAGTTATATTTCTGTAGGCCTGCAGTGTATAAATTACTCATTCTTTAGCCTTTGGTATTCAGAACCATGAAGTTTTATTACATTTAGATTTGTCAGATAAAAGGCTTCTGGATATCCATGATGTTTGTGTAACCCTCACCTAAATTTGAAAATAATTATATATAGTGCTATCACACATTACAGATATTAGCACTACATTTCTTTCCTAATGAGGATGATATATTAAAAGGCAGTTCCTTCATACTGTTTTCCTGAGACAATTCCTGCTGTTAAACATTAGTGGTAACTGTCCACAGAGGGCCAAAAGAACCATGGAGCCAACTGTATTTTTGGAGTTTCCTAAAAATTTCTCAATAGCACCATTATTTTTTAAATAACTATTTTAAACTGTCTTCTTCAATAAATTTCCTTTTTAGTTATTGTACATTGACTGGATTTGTTTTCTTACTGCTACTTATTGTCAAGCAATTTAAGAATTTTTTTCTACTAATCTGAGGAAACATAATCGTCTTTGACTATTATTTATCTTT
>PVKS010008497.1:45274-68181 GCA_004027875.1 Aplodontia rufa | reverse complement strand
TCTGCACCTTTGCTCCAGTCTAGGCTTTTTATGTGATTTCATACATTCTGTGAAAATAGAAAAATCCAAGTTCACCTTTTTCCTGTTCAATCATTGTTAAGTTTATTTCATATTTTATTCCAGGGAGCATATGTTGGGGCATTTTACTATCAGTCTTATATTTATGAACTTAGCAAAAAAATGTGTACAAATAGCTTAAGAAAGCAAGTCTTGCTTGCTTTCTAAATTAAGTAAAAGGGGCCCAACAACTATGAAAGCCATAAAAGGGGATGTAGTAGCCTCAAAATGTAGGGTGGAGGGTCTCCTGGAAGCCTAGGAGGTTATGATACAGGCAGGCCAAGGGCCACAGTTTGAGTGTCACTCATGTAGTTAGGAGCACAAGCAATGAAAACAGACCACTGAGTTCTCTCTGGCCCTATTAGCTGTCTGGTCATGGCCAAGTCACTCAACTCTCCAGCCTTTTATTTCCCCATTTGTGAAGTGGAAGTAATTCTTCATCGGGATGTGGTATGGGTTGGCTGGCACAGTGTATATTTATAGTGAATAGCAGGAGCTCTTAACTGATGAACCCACATTAATCACTGCCTCTCCATAATTTCCTTCCAGAAGGCTTTAAATTCTGCATTTCGGTCAGTCATGTGCAAATGTCAAGCTGGTTGGCCTAAGTGTTCTATCAATGACACCTGAAAGTATCATAACCCGTTGGTGATGGGTCTGTTACAGATCGCTCCAGCTGAAGCACCAGATGCTAAAGTGAGGATGGTGATTATCACTGGACCACCAGAGGCTCAGTTCAAGGTGTGTGCTCTAGAGTATGTACACAGATTGCAATACCTTTCCTCTTACCGTGGGATCAACTGTTTTAGCCCTTGCCCATAGCCTCTCCATGAATCACTCTATATTTTGGGATTTTAAAGGTCAGAATACCAGGAGCTCTGACTTGGTGTGAACCAGTGCACAGGTTTATAGGAGTTTGGGGCCAGATGGCTCTCCTTGTATACTCAAAGGTAATATAGCAGAGTGCTGGAGAGCAGACTTGGCACCCAGGCTACTAGTTCAAATCCCAGCTCTGGTATTTGCCAGTTGAAACCTCTGGCAATTTTACTTGTCTTTGGCCAGTTCCTCATCTCTAAAATGGAGAAAAAAGCATCTACATCCTAAAGTAGTTATAAAGTTAAACAATACATAAAGTGCTTAGAATAGTACCTGGAACATGAGCAGCACAATCTTCGTGTGCTACTGGTAGTGGTACACAGACACATCAAGGTGAGTCAGACTAAGATCATGCCAAAGGCACAAATGCAGTGCTTTTAGTGTATGATTTCTTCCTTAAAAATTTAGTATGGAATATCTTACGTAAAAGCAACTACTCAATTCATTTATTTATGCAAAACCCACATCTTGGTCTGACTCATGACTTAGCAGCTGTGTAGTAGAAAGCTCTTTAACCTTAAGCCTGTTACTGGCTAGTAACATTGCCTGTGTCATACGCCAATGCCCCCCTACAATGTTTTTTCTTTTCTTGGGGCATGGGGTTCATTCAAGGTTGAACCCAGGGACTCACACGTGCTAACAAGCACTCTACCACTGACCCACGTCCCCACCATGTTCCTCCCCTTTTTTTTATACCATCGTTTCTTTGACCTCTATTTCATTCAGGCCATTTTTTGCTGAAAAGCTGAAACTGCTTTCACTTCATTTATAGAAAGAATAGGAAACAAAGCAGGTGGGTACAATTGGTCAGGGTCACATTCAGGTGAAGAAATTTATTCCTACACAGCAGTCAGCCTTGTGGTCCAGGCAGTTCAAGTCGTAACTCAGGAATGTTGAAAATTACTGTCTTTGCTGAACTTTCAGGGTCACTTAATTTGAAATCTTAAAAAATAAACACATCAATTACTTCATGTTTCTCTTTGGATCTGAGCTTTTCCTCTCTTACAACTAGAATTACTATCTTCCAACTGCTATGTTGCATGATGGAAAATTCAAAGTCATTTCCCTGTATCTTGCAATTCCCATGTTGTATGATTGTATGAAATGTAACACTTGAAAGAAACTGTAATTGTTAAATCTCTATGTGATCAGTGATAATTCCAAATGAATGTTTTATTTCAAATCTAAGGAATAGTTAACCTAATCCATGTCTTTTCATTCAAGAACTTGTTCTGGAGGATAGTGTGTATCCCTAGTGTCCTTTGACTGGATTAAGGAGCATCTACCTCGATGGCCTGAGACATTAAAGATGAATTTTCGTTTCTCTAATCCCCTAAAATGAGTTTACATTTCTGCACCAATGAAAATGTGGTATAGAAATGATAACCACTTTTGTTTTTATGGTTTGCCTAACACCTTGTGAGATTAGACCAACTCTTGGAGCTTTTTCCTTTGGTGTACCAGAGCAAATTGATGTTATTTATACACAAGAAAACTCTTCTGTTATGTATAATCATCTAGTTGCATGCAGTAGGAAATGGGTGGGATATGTTGGTTGTGAATATCAGGAGTGTACATCAACTTGATTTTATAACCTATTTAAAGCAAAAATCACCTGGCTAAGATTGAGAAACATGGTTAAATAAAAAGCATTCCTTTCAGCAGGTTTCTAACTGGTTCATTTAGACATGAGCCTGGCACAGTTGGCTGTGTGATTTTTATTCTTCAGTCTCTTACTCAAGGAAAAGGCAATTCTCACATAAAGTCTCACCTTTCAGGATGGGAGTGTGAACAACATTTGGCACAAACATTATTTATTAGACTAATTTCCTTTAACTCTTCATCAGAATATAAGCTTATCCTTTCAATCCAGCAGTCATCTCACCCACGATGCATGCATGTATTGTCACCCTTTTCCTAATTTCTGTCTCATGCTATCCTCAACATTCAAATGCAGATGCAGCATTACAAAGGGTTATTCCAGTTGGACGTAGGTCAGCTTTAAAATTAATTGGTTTTATGTGCTTCAAGTATGAATGGCACTGATCAATTATATTCTCATCTGTAGGCTCAGGGAAGAATCTATGGGAAAATTAAAGAAGAAAACTTTGTCAGTCCTAAAGAAGAGGTGAAACTTGAGGCTCATATCCGAGTGCCATCCTTTGCTGCTGGCAGAGTTATTGGAAAAGGAGGCAAAACGGCAAGTACTTCCGCAAAACCTGTGCAGTGGTATGAAAGGGAAAGCTTTGAAAGGTACTTAGGAGTTCCAAGTCCCTGAACTTTGGCTAAGGTATAAAAAGCAGGGCATCTTGACTAAGGTTTGGGTAAGACTGCCTATACATTACCTGAATGTGGATGTCAGCTGCTCAAGAAGTGGTACGTCTTTTCTTTCAGAATACTGTGTGAGAGGCTGTCCCATTATTAGTGGGGCGTTCAGCTTTAATCAATCGATGTTTTTCTTTTTTTTTTTTAATGTTCAAACACTAAGGGACATGAACTGAAAAAATTTTATTTTCATTATTATTTGTACTTCTATTACAAAAAAAGCAAATGGTGTCCAGTCTTTCTCTAATATAACTCCTAAGAAATTTCCAGAGCTACTTACAGTTTGGAAGTTAATGGGAAACATACATTGGAATCAGATTTTCAGGATTTCGATCTAATTTTCCCATTCACTTGTATAAATGGTTTAATCAGTTTCTTTGGATGAGGCTTAGTTCTAATATCTTAAAATGCAGGCCAGGTGTGCACACCTGTAATCCCAGCAACTTGGGAGGTTAAGACCAAAGAATTACAAGTTTAAGACCAAC
This sequence comes from Aplodontia rufa, assembly GCA_004027875.1. NCBI lineage: Eukaryota > Metazoa > Chordata > Mammalia > Rodentia > Aplodontiidae > Aplodontia > Aplodontia rufa. The sequence continues at coordinate 64,438 of PVKS010008497.1, read as the reverse complement.
CTCAGCAATTTAGCAAGACCCTGTCTCAAAAAATAAAAAGAATAATAAAATGCCCCCTAGGTTTAACACCCAGTGCCAAATAAAATGAGTACAGTATGATTAAGCTCTATGAATTATTAGTGGATTAAATAAAATTTGTAAAGCCATAGCTCAGTGTCTGGTGCATAGTAAGTGCTCAGGAAATGGTGATTTTTAAAAATGCCACTTAACATGACATGTGTTTGTGTATTTCAGGTGAATGAACTCCAGAATTTGTCAAGTGCTGAAGTTGTTGTCCCCCGTGACCAGACACCTGATGAGAATGACCAAGTGGTTGTCAAAATAACTGGTCACTTTTATGCTTGCCAGGCAAGTGAACCCTAAAATGATAAGCAATCCCTTTTGGTTTTCTCTCAAATGGAAGCAATTGTCTCATGCTCCTTATCCCACACATATTGTTCTTTGATGCTAAACACATTTTCACTATTTTTTTGAGGTGGGGTCTTGCTCTGTTGTCCAGGGTGGCTACAGACTCCTGGGCGCAAGTGATCCCTTCTGCCTTAGCCTCTCATTGTTTGAACTGTAGGTGCACACCACTCACACAGCACCTAGCTGATGCGTAATACTTGCGTTCTCCCTTTTAGCAGGTGATTTCAGAGGTGACCAGCAAATTAGGATATACTTCTAATGATGCAATGGATCACCATTTGAAGTTATTGAAATAGAAGAGTAGAGTAACACTTAGTAACTTGATCATGTAGATTTTTCAAAGCTCTGTCTTTTTGCAGGTTGCCCAGAGAAAAATTCAGGAAATTTTGACTCAGGTAAAGCAGCACCAACAGCAAAAAGCTCTGCAGAGTGGACCACCTCAGTCAAGGCGGAAGTAAAGGCTCAGGAAACAGCCCACCACAGAGGCAGATGCCAAACCAAAGACAGATTGCTTAACCAACAGACGGGCGCTGACCCCATCCAGCATCACATGCACAAGTTTTTACCTAGCCAGTTGTTTCTGAGGACCAGGCAACTTTTGAACTCCTGTCTCTGTGAGAATGTATACTTTATGCTCTCTGAAATGTATGACACCCAGCTTTAAAAAAAAAAGAAAAAAGAAAAAAAGAAAGGGGGGAGGGAGGGAAAGCGAAGAGCTCTGCACTTCCCTTTGTTGTCTCACAGTATAACGAAAATTCTAATTTTTCGTAAATATTCCCCCATAATGCCAGAAATCGGCTTAAATGGTGCATTTGCTAAATTCATGAAATTAATTAAAAACAGATTGCTCCTAAATCCAGTTGTTAAAATTGGATCAGAATAGGGTTATCACGGGAACTTAAATGTTAAGCCATTAGCTAGAAAAACTGTTTTTATTTTTATCTAACACTAACATGAATAACCTAAGGGAAGTGCTAAACGGTGTTGGCAGGGGTATTAAATGTGCATTTTTACTCAACTACCTCAGGTATTCAGTAATACAGTAAAAAACAATTGTTCCTTTTTTGAAAATTTTATATACTTTATTAAAGCCCAAACATTTTTTAAAAAACTAATTCAACAGCTAACAGGAAAATAATTGAGAATGGAATTTTACTTCTGGCTAATGACAGTAAAGCTGGAGAATTAATTTTTTTGAGGCTTTTGACAGTTATTAGTTGGAGAACCCAAAAATATTCAAAGATATGGAGCAGTGCCTATATTTGGAGAGCAGCAATACCATTTATTCCTTTTGTTTATAGTTGGGAAGGTTTTGATGGTACTAACAGAGCAAAGTGGTGGCAGGAGGTTTTGGAATGGCTAGTTTAAATGGCTTCAGGAGACTTCAGGTTTTTATTTAGCTACATGACTGAATGCATATATGCTTTGTGCTTTTGACTATCACTACCTAAGGAAAGTGTGTCAGTGAAGAGATGAGGGACTGTGAAAAGGCAAAAAGCAAGCAAGCTTCAGCTTTCTTACAGGGTGCTTAGTTCGCCAGGACACTTCAGACTAGCTGGTCTACACTATAAGCAGACTCCAAAAGAAATGCTTTGTGAAGACCAATGAGACAGATGGTGTGACAGTGTCTAAAGGCAATGAATGACTACATCTCCTGTGCCTGGCACTGTCATGATCCTCACTAAGCTGTTGTGAAGATTATTAAGCAATGAATGAATTTTTTAAAAGCCCACCTAAAATATTAAATAGAATATAGCAGGAATTCTGTATAGTCCACAACCAGTTATTTGAAAATATGTCAAAAGGTAGAGATTGCAAGAAAATAGTTTTGGGAATATAAAATCTGAATGACTGTGAAAACATCCGACCTATGATACTGAAATTGTTTGCCCATTCCTTAACTTGATGGCAGAGCCCAGTAATGTACAGTTGTATGGTGTGGGTGGTCTCCAAGGCCATGCTGCTCTCTGAATTTTGTGTTGCTTTTGCTCATGAGATGATCACAGTCTTCATGTTATACTGATGTGAAGAGCATCACATAACCCTTTAAAAATCATTTTGCCTCATTCATATTTCAAGATGAATTTCTACACAGACTAGTACATTTTTCTAAAAATCAGCATTTCAAATTAGACATTCTAAAAATGATTTAAAATGTTTTCCTAAATATTTTCAGAAAACCAGTTAATTTTGTAGTTTTAGAGAAAAAGTGCCCTTGTCACTGAATTCACGTAGCATTCATTTTTTTTTTTTCATACAGTGAATTTAAACTGCTAAAAATCAGACTGGCTCTTTGGTTGGATTTCAGCTGATATCTATAAGGCCAGAGCTCTTCAATATTTGATTTTTCTAGTTTTTTTTTTTTTAAATTCAGATAGGTGCTGCATTTATATTTGCTGGTTTAAATTCTGCCATATTTCACTTCTAGCCTTTTAGTGTGGCAAATCATGTTTTACTTTCACTTAAGCATTTGTAATTTGAAGTATCTGGTACTAGATAAATAATTCTATAATTGAGTTTTGTACTCACCATATAAGGATCATTCCTCATCTATAATGTGACCCAAATTCAGCTTCCTTTTCCAGATACATTGATGCAAAATAAAGTTTTTCATCATTAGGTACAGCCTGTTGTGTAGTGTTTCCAGGTGAATATGAATGTTCTGAAATTAATCTCCAAACTTAGATTTAGTGATAGTATATCAGTCTCAAAATAAGCACCAATACTTACTGGTAGATTTTCTCCCACCCATGGCACATTAATGGAAATGCTGATTATGCTATTGTATATAAATTAACAACTATGAGTTTTTCCTAATATTTTACATTCTGGAAGGCTGTAGTAGTCCTATCCTAAAAAAACATCCCATGGTGTTTACTACCACTTTCTATCAAAGTAATAGGATCAGTGAATGGTGATGTACTTTTGAGAGAAATAATCAATTTTATTTAGTTTTCCATGTGGCCTTCATTGCTCATATGGTTCTGGGGTTCAAACACGTGTCATCGTGCATGTCAAGCAAGTGCCGTAACTGCTGAACCACCGCTCCAACCCAGTGACGTACTTTTGTGTTAAGAAAACACTTTGGCTATTTTGTTATACAGAGTAAGACTTGCATTTAAGCAAAATCAATAAAAAAATCTGAGTAGAGAGCTTAACAATGGGACCAAAGGCAACTCCAGGAATTCCTGCTGGGACCACAGGGATAAAGACATGTTTGTTTTGGTTTGATTGTATCTATAACCTGCACATCAGTCACCATATTTCTTCTAGCAGTGACCTAACCAAGGAGGTGGCTATTAAACTGTTTTCCAAGAAGTGGCTCAATCCAAATATGAAATGATTAAAGCAATTCATTCTAAGTTTATTCACATTTGAATTCTACTGGAGTCAGGGATGAAGTATCATCTTCTATTCCAAGAATGAAGTCTTCAGGTAATGTCTCAGGCTGTATCTGAGCTAACTGGTCATCATAAGAACGTAGGGTCCATAATTTCTCTAATTCATAGGTTTCTCTGGTTTCTGGGAGCATCAAATGAATCACCATGCTGCCTATCAGAGACAGATAAGAATTACATGAAGAAACGGTTCATTTGCTTTTATTCTTGTACTCTTACAAATCCTGTGTATGTCTAATGGAAGTCTAGGAACTAGAGCAGTGGTTATCAAAGTGTGGTTCCCGGATTAGCATCACCCAGGAACTTTTTAGAAGGACAAATTGTAGACCTCCCCAGCAAAACATACCACAGAAATGATGCTGTGCCTTCCTCAGTGCATCCATCATAGGAGGTGGTACATGATGTCAATGTGAAAATTTCTGCTGGAAGTTAACTTTAAATGACTAAAGGTGGTCTGTCAGGTTTCTCTTAGACGAGTCTCCTTAGGCATCGCATTTCTGCACATCCTGTGAGCAAAGAATGTACCCACTGCCCTTGGCTCTGGGCTCTTTCCAATGCTATTTACGTAGTGCACAGTCTTATAGGAAGATAGCGTCTGCCTGCAGAACAGACTGCAGCACTGCTTCGCTTCAGCAGTGGTTTTTCAGTCAAGAACACTATGAGCAATGAGCACTAGGGGCATTTTTGATTGTCACAGTGGGGGAGGTAACTGCCAAACAACCTTTGATAAACAAGATAATGACCCAGACCCACCTAATCCAAAATATTAATAGTACAAAGCTGAGAAAGCCCTAGGTTACAGCCAAGCAGGCTTGCTTCCTGCTGATCATAATACCTTAATCTCAGTTCCTCTCTTAAAACTCTGTACCTGTCATACAGCTTCTGCTGTTACAATGAATAACTGTCTCTTCCAACTCCAGAATAGTCTTGTGTCTTATGCCAGTATCCATGACACTGGAAGAACAACTTGTTTGAAAGTAGCATAAAATTTTAAACCCATCAGTTTTTGGGTTTTTTGTTGTTGTTGGTTTTGTTTTGTACTAGGGATTGAACCCAGGGATGGTTAACCATTGAATCATATCCCCAGCCTTTGTTAGATTATGAGACAGGGTCTTGCTAAGTTGCTGAGGCTGGCTTTGAACTTGTAATCCTCCTGCCTCAGCCTCCCAAGCTGCTGGGATTATAGGCGTGCACTACTGTGCCTGGTGACCCCTCAGTTCTTGACATAATTGTTTTTCTCTTTGAAACTACACACACATTAATATTCCAGTCTGATATTTTAAAATTCCAGTCATGTTCTCATTTGATTTATTTATGACCAATGTTACATTTTACCCTCAAGCCTTCCTCTACTACCACTTAAGGATCTCTTCCACTTCTGCCGTGTCTACGTTCATTCTGTTCCTCACCCTCCAGACCTGTGAGGCTAGTTACATATATATCATACAGTGGGTCGTCCTCCAGGAGTCTCATCTAGAGTATTCTGGTTAAAGATTTCACATGTGAAAAAGACCACCTGAGGTACAATTAAATGGAACTTTTGTTTCTTGAAATAAATTCCAAAAATCTTACAGGGAAATGCACTCAGCAAACTTACCTCAACCCTTTTGTAGCTAAAAGCAACTCAAGATTAGTATAATATCAATATTTATCTGTAGAATATGCCAAAGTAACTTACCAAAATCCACACAAAGCCAGTCATCAGTGTCCTTCCCTTCGATCTTAACATAAGGCTCACTTTTACATTTCAGGTATTTGTACTGAAAAAAAGTCAGTCCATATATTAAAAGGAGGGAGAAGGTCTTTGCTCTTACTGAGGGTCCAGTGACATTTTTGGGTTTTGAAAACTGGCTGAGCTGGAGCGGTTGCTCAGCCGTTGGAGCGCTCGCCTAGCATGCACAAGGTCCAGGGTACAAACCCCAGCACCATGCACAGAATTAACATTCTTTATTCCCATTTAGCTTCCCTTCATTCTCAGGGAAGGCAGATGTCACTTTCCTATTTTAAGGTAAGTTCCCAGAGCTTCATCTCCTCTATGCTCAGGATACGTCCAGAGGATTTCAACCTCCCAGTGTCTCTTCCCTATAGAGCTATAAATGATCTAATTTCTTTAGTTAACACCAGAAAAAGTATACTTTGTCTGATTTTAGTGTAAGTCAAAAACTGTTACAGGGGATAATGGACATTATGTAAAGTCAAAGGGTCCAACAAACTAAGAAGATGTAACACCAAACATCAGAGCTCCTAAACATGTGAAGTATACTGACAACCGAGGGGTAAAATGACAGCAGCACAGAAACAGACTTTGATACCCCATGTCCCATAATGTATCAAGCAATCAAACTCAATATGGAAACAGGACTTGAACAATACTACAGACCAACTGAACCCAACAATCGCAGAACACATATTTTTCCCAAATGCACATGGAACTTTCTCCAGGATAGATCACATATTGGACCACAAAAGAAAAATTTCAAAAGAAAGAAATACAAAGTGTTTTCTGAATACAATGGAATGAGAGTAGAAATCAACAGAAGGAAAACCCCAAAATCCATAAACATGGAAATAAAACAGCATGCTCTTTACCAACAGGTCAAAGAAGAAATCACATGGGAAAATATAAAATAACAAGAGAAATGAAAACATACCAAAATTTCTGGGATGCAACAAGAGAAATTTTTATAGATGTAAAGATTACAAATCAACCTAAATTAATACAATAAAGAACTAAATGGAAAACAAAGCTGGCAGAAGAATGGAAATAATTAGGACAGGAAGATAATCAGTAAAACAGATTTGCTTCTTCAAAAACCATCAACAAAACTGACAAATCTTTAAGGTGAAAGGCTTGAAATATTACCACCAATTTAAGAGAAAAGAATTTTAAGAATACTATGAACAATTAACAAACTGTATAACCTAGTACATGTAGCAGGCAGATTCCTAGAAACACACAAGCTACCTTATGAAGAAGGATAAAGTCTGAATAGACCTGTAACTTTTAACTAATAATCAGAATCTCCCAAAAAAGAAAAGCCCTGAATAGACAGGTATACTGGTGAATTAAACCAAATACTTTAGAATCATCCTCCTCAACCTCCCCCAAAAAACTACAGAGGGAACAATTCCTAACTTGTTCTATGAGGCAAACCTCACCCTGATAGAGAAGCCAATGACACTACCAAGAAAAGAACTACAGACCAACATCCCTGGTTTGTATTTGATACTATGACCTAGTGACAGAATGGAAAAAATCCACATAATCATCTGAATTGATACATGTGACAAAATTAAGTACCCTTTCAGATAAAAATCACTCAACAAACTAGTAATAAAAGGAAGCTACTCAATGTGACAAAAGCAATATATACACAAGACACAGTAGCCTCAGCAATTATGTAAGAGAAAGGAAAGGCATCCAAATTTAAAAGGAATTGTTTCCAATTTGCAGGCAGTGTAATCACATGACATAGAAAACCCTAAAGATGACACAAAAACATGTCTAGGACTAATAAATTCAGCAAAGCTACAGGATGCAAGATTGACACAAATGATTGGCATTTCCATATATTAATAATCTTAAATGAAAACAACTTCATTTACTGTAGTATCAAAAAGAATAAAATACTTAGGAATAAACTTAGCAAAGGAGCAAAAGACTTCTATAATGAAAACCATAGAACATTGAAAGATGACATCAGTGCATGGAAAATGTCCTGTGGGCATGGACTGGAAGACAATGTTGGAGAGACGCCAATACTAATCAAAGCCTCTACAAATTCAATCCTTATCAAAGTCCAGTATCTTTTTTTGGAAAAAGAAAAATCCATCCAACCCCAAACAACTAAAATAATTCTAAAAAAGAACAAGGTCAGTGGTTTCATGATTCCTGGTTTTAAAATAGTATAGTGTGTGGTTTAAAATAGCTGAGTGTGTGGTTCAGATAGAGTGCAGGCCTAACAGGCCCTGATTTCAACCTCCAGCACCAAAGAACCCCAAACGTGGTACATGGTACAATACTGAAGTAATCAAAACATTGTAATGCTGGCATAAAGTCAGACCTATACACCAAAGGAACAGTAGAGTCGGGTGTGTGGGGAGGTAAAACAGAATGATTTTCAAGGTGCCCAGACCTTACATGGGGAAGGCATTTTTTTTTTCAACAAACGGTGCCAGGGAAATTGGATATACACATGGAAAACCTTACCCCATCAACAAAAACTAACTTAAAATGGATTAAAGTTAGGTACGGTGGTGCATGCTTATAATTCCAGCAACTCAGGAGGCCTGAGTCATGAACATCACAAATCTGAGGCCAACCTGGGCAACTGAACAAGATCCTATCTCAAAACAACAAAAAAAGTGCTGGAGATGTAGCTCAACAGTACTCCTGGGATCAATTCCCAGTACTGCAAAAAGGAAGTGTGTGTGTTTAGCTAGACAAGGTGGTACACACCTGTGATCCCAGTGACATGAGAGGCTAAGGCAGAAGGACTGCAAATTTGAGGCCAGCCTCAGCAAGTTAGCAAGACCTTGTCTCAAAATTTTTTTTAAAAAAATTTAAAAAGGGCTGGCGATACAGCTCAGTGATAAAGTGCCCCTGGGTTCAATCCCCCTAGTGCCTTACCAAACGGATCAAATACCTAAACATAAGACCTAAAACTACAAAACTTGTAGAGGAAAACAAGAAAAAGCTATATGACATGGATTTGGCAAAATAAAAAGACTACCCACAGAATGGCAGGAAATATTACATATTTGATAAGGGATTAATAACCACAAACAACTCCTGCAACTCAACAACAACAAAAATCAAACCTGATTTAAAAATGGGCAAATGACAGCTAAAGATCTAGTCAAGAGCATCAAGAGAGAACCTACAGAACGGGAGAAAACCTTTGCCCACTACACCTCGGACAGAGGGCTAATATCCAGAACATACAAAGAACTAAAAAAGTCAAACACCAAAATCACAAATAATCCAATCAATAAATGGGCTACGGATCTAGAAAAAAACTTCTCACCAGACGAAGTCCAGAAAGCCCATAAATATGAGAAAATGCTCTACATCATTAGCTATAAGAGAAATGCAAATCAAAACTTCAAAGAGATACCACCTCACTCCTGTTAGAGTGGCAAAAATGAAAAATTCGAACAACAACAGATGCTGGAGGGGCTGTGGGAAAAGAGGAACACTGTTACATTGCTGGTGGGACTGCAAACTGCAAACTGGTTCAGCCACTGTGGAAAGCAGTGTGGAGAATCCCAAAAAATTAGGGCTGGAACCGCCTTATGACCCTGCTATCCCACTCCTAGGTATTTTCCCAAAAGAGTTAGAATCAGCATATTATAGTGATGTGGCTTCATCAATGTTTATAGCAGCTCAATTTACTATAGCTAGATTATGGAACCAACCCGGATGCCCCTCACTCGACGAGTGGCTACAAAAACTTTGGTACATACATACAATGGAATACTACTCAGCCATTAGAGTAGACGATATTATGGCTTTTGAAATCAAATGGATGGAGATAGAAGGAATTATGCTAAGTGAAGTATCCCAATCTCAGAGACTCAAGGGCTGAATGGTATCTCTCAACTGTGGAAGCTAGAATATATCCGGAAGCAGTCTGTTAGATGGCTAAGCTAACAATAACTTCCAATTGTATGATTCTTAACTCAACAGGGGGATGACTCCCTAGGATATTTGGAGGCGTAGTGTGGGGACAGGGTGGGGGGAGGGCTTAGGAAGAATATCTAGGAGACTGGAGGGTGGGACTATGGGGGAATCATCTCAGAAGGAGATCTCTGACCTCCACGAGATATCCATTTAAATCAGGGGTTCTTCTGGGGGGAACAGCAACATGGGGAACCCAAGCTGGGCACCCATGACATGGCATTAGCCTTGGATAACTAAGTATATATACATTTGTTCTTGAATGTTTGATAATGTTTCCCCCTCAATTGTAACTCCATATTCATCTAATAAAAAAAATAAAAATGGACATGTCTATAATCCCAGCAACTCAGGAGGCTGAGACAGGAGGATCGTGAGTTCAAAGCCAGCCTCAACAACCCTAAACAACTTAGTGAGACCATGTCTCAAAATATAAAAAAAGGATGGGGATATGGCTCAGTGGTTAGGTGCCCCTGGGTTCAATCCCCAGTTTAAAAAAAAAAAAAGGCAGTATTTATTTGAATAGACATTTCTCCAAATAGCCAATAAAATGAAAATATACTCAACATCACTAATCATTGAAGGAATGCAAATTGAAACCACAATGAGGTATCATTTTATACCCATATGGATGATTATTATTAAAAAAAATTGTTTTGGCTTTTGGCTAGGATGTGGAGAAATCAGAAACCTTGACATGACTAGTGAGAATATAAATTGGTATCGCCACTATTCAAGAGAGTGTGGTAGTTACTCAAAAAATTAAAAACATCCAGGTGCAGTGCCACATTATCTAAAGTCCCAGTGGCTCTGGAGGCTGGGGCAGGAGGATGGCAAGTTGGAGACCAGCCTCAGGAATTCAGCAAGACCCTGTATCAAAGGAGTCGGGGGCAAGAATCCAAATAATACTTATGCAATCATTTAATTCTGGAAAATTCACTCACAATCTGAACATATCGCTTGTATGGGCAAAACATAGAAGAATCAAGAGACTGGGGTGTGCATGATGTGGGGGTAATTCTGGTTTAGGAACAAATGCATATCATATTGCTACTTTAAATGTATTTATGATTATACAGTAACTCAAATCCTTAATAAAAAAATTTTTTAAACTAAAAAATCTGGGGGGACTGGGATGTAGCTCAGTGGCAAAGCACCTTATGCTCAAATTAAAAAAAAAAAATCACCACTGAACCAACAATGTCACTTTTGGATGTACCTAAAAGAATTAAAAGCAGGGACATGAATAAATATTTCAACACCCCTGTTAGAGTAGCACTATTCACAACAGCCAAAAGTTGGAAGTAATCTATCAATGGTTGAATGAATAACAATATATACATACAATAGAACATTATTCAGCCTTAAAAAAAGAAACCTGGGCATATGCTACAGCATAGATAAAACTTGAAGATTCAGTGTTAAGTGAAACTGGTAGTCTCAAAAGGGCAAATACCATATGATTCTACTCATGCAAGATACTAAGAGTAATCAAATTCACAAGAGACAGGTAGAAGGGTAGTTATGGAGGAGAAAAGAGGAATTATTGTTCATTACGTACAGTTTCAGTTTTGCAAGATGAAGAAAGTTCTGGAGATGGCTGGTACTGATTTCACATCAATGTAAATGTACTTAAAAAGTCACTGAACTGTACACCTAAAAATTATTAAAATGGCAGGTGCAACATTATATACTAACACAAGCAACAAATGTTCTTGACATTACATTTCTCTTTTATCATCTAAAACTTTCATAAAAGTAACTTCTAGTCCCTTATTTCTCCTCCTCCAGAAACTTCTTTGAAAGACTTCCCATTCTTTTAATATCACCAAGTCCAGTGGTGACTACTGAGTCTTCCTCTTATTCCATCCCACTACTGCACACAATGGAGACACTGTTTTATAATTCTCTTCCCAGCTCCAACTATGTTTTTGGAATTTGCTCTATCATGTTGCATCAGGGCTGTTTTCAGACCCTTTATTTTACACCCCTTCTCTAGGCAATCCCAGCTATTCTATTTGCCTTAACTGCCTTCTCTCTGGCCAATTTTCAACAGAGGAGAAAAGTCTCCTGTAGAATTGTACCAGAATCAACCATCAGCTAGAAGCTTCCAAGTACAAGGTTTATTCCCCCCTCATTCTGATTCACACTCAGCCCAACTGGAAAATGTTCGAACCTCCTTTTTTTTTTTTTTTGCTCTCTAGTACCTGTGAATTCACTGGGCAAGGAATACATTGGTTTCATGTTTACTTTCCCCAGACTGAGCACAATGCTTGGGAATGCTGACATGCTCAAACATTTGAATTAAAACTCTAAGCCAGGGGCTGCAGCAGTGGCTCAGCCGTTACGGCGCTTGCCTGGCAGGCAGAAGGACCAGAGTTCAAACCCCAGAACCATGTCAGAGCAACAAAAGTCACATGAAAAACTAAATAAAATGACTGTCTTTCTCTCTCTCACTGTCCCTCTCTCTTTAAAAACAAAACAAAGCAAAAAAAAAAAAAAAAAACTCGTAAGCCAGCAAAAATGGAACTTTTTGCAAATATGGAAATGTTTTATGGCCATCCAACATGGTAGCACTAAGCCACACGTGGCCACAGAGCACATGAAGTGTGGTTAGTACAATTGAGGAACTGAGTTTTTAAGTTTATTTTACAATTAAATAGCCACATGTGGCTAGTGGCAACTGTAAACAGTACTATTTTAGAAATCTCCCTGGCATATATTGTCTTCTAGCTTGCCTCAGGTTTTTTTCTTCTTTGTGGTCACAAGAGACAAGAATTGGAAACTCAACAAGGCTGGCACTTGTTCCTAAATCTTTCACTATCAAAGAACATAAATTGTACTCACAAGTTCTGAATTTGGAGCTTCTCATGCAACTTCAAATAAGTTTACTCTCTAAATGCTGCTTCTCAGCCTTGATGCATTAACACTATTGCACTCAGTTAATGTTCCACAAGAGAAATAAAGCATCCTACCATTTTCACAATATAGTGGGCCATAGCGTGTAAGTGGCGGGTGGAAGTTCCACTACCAATTACAAAGTACTCTGAGTATCTCATTTCTGGAGGAACCTTGATCACACAAATGTCTCTCGCATTTTCTTGTCTCAGAAGTGAAACCAGCATATCGATGTCAAACTTGGGACCAGTATGATCTGAAAGGCACAAGTATTTGTTTGTGTCAGATATCCAAGTAGGAGAGAGACTTGTATGTACCTAGAGATGTACATGACTCCCACAGAAGACTGAAACTACTCCTTTCTGAGGATGTTTAGATCCAAAATGTTTTGAAAGATGACCAGGCCTAGGCCACTTGGAACCTGAACCAGAGCAGTAGTTTCATATAGCACTGCTCAGCTTTTACAATGTGCTCAACTTACACAGCCACTGTATTTCCTTTGCTATTACCGCATGCAAATAGAACCATACATCAGTGACAAATGTCTTTTTTATTCACTACTATTGAAATGAGCAATACAACTCAAACCCAGAAATGCTATCAATGAAAACCAGCACAATTTGGGAAAGAGGTGATATTCTGGGGCATATTAAAATGAATTCATGCCATAAAGGGTTATAGAACTAGAACTGTGAGCTAGAAGGGATCTCAAGTAGTATCTGGGTCACAGTCTTGAAGTGAGATGAAGAAACTTAGGCCTAGCAGAACTAGTGTGGCCTAAGACCCATCAATAAGAGCTAAAACTTTTAAGGGATTCTCATTTTGAACCACCAGGGTTTTCTCGAAGCAATTTAAGGTCATTACCAATTGGTATCTATGAGAATCTTTTTTTTTTTTCCACGTAGAGATATACTCTTTTCTTCAACTTAGAGTATTATTAGAGCTGATAATTTTATAGCTTTCCTACCTTCTAAAGCTGATCCCAAAAGACCTAGTAGCTAAGTTCATCAAGAGCTCTCCCTCTAATATTTTATAATTTATTTTATTTTATTATTAGTGGGGGTTTTTTGTTTATTTATTTATTTATTTTTTTTTTAGTACTGGGGATTGAACCCAGGGGTGCTTAACTACTGAATCACATTCCCAGCCATTCTTCAAAAGAAATTATGCTAAGTTGCTAAGGCTGGCTTTGAACTTGGGATCCTCCTGCCTCAGCCTTCCAAGTCGCTGGGATTACAGGAGTGCTCCACCACGCTAGGCTACAACTTCTTGATATGACCTGTTTACCATTTCTCAAGTTTCTAAAAATGTTTGCAATAATTAGAGCTTTTAACTGGGATCAACCTCTTGTTAGCGCTTCTTGAGTCCCTTGGTCCCAGGCCCTAGCTCCTCCTAAGAACTCCTAAGTCTCAACAAATCCATTTCCCAGGACCCCAGCTACTGCGTGAAAGCGGGTGAGTATCTGGCGAGGTTTTGATGCCAAGGGTCCGGTGTGGCCATGCCACGGCTGGGGTTTTATACTACTCATCTCCTGGCCTGTTTCTTCAGTATGAAATATGAAGGCTGGCTCTAGCGACTCTGAGTCTGTAGTTGTGTGACCCGTTAACAGAAATACACAGAGCAGGGAACCCAGGACCTCCTCCGTCAGGACCTGGCTCCCGGATGCCCAGAGGGAGCTCCCCTCCACCCCGTACCTGCAGTGCCCAGCTCCGGGCATCCCTCGCCGGCTGTCCGCTCCTCCAGCTGAGACCCATTGTCCAGCCCACGCACAGGGTTCGGGGTTAGGCTGGCTCTGCAGATCGCTGGTCCACCGAGAAGCCGCCCCACAGCCAGAGGCTGTAGTCGGTGCCTCGCAACCGCAGTGGGTGCTGCACCCCGGTTGAAGGCCCTGAGCCACAGCAGCGACCCGAAGCGCCGGGCCACACAAACGCCAAGCTCCATCGCAGTCGCGGCGCCTAACGTCGCGGGGCGGGGCTCCACGAAGCCCGAGCAAGTTCCGCGGCTTCCGATTGGTCCAGTCAATCCTGCGCGGCCATGAACTTCTACGTCAGATTGTGGGCGGAGCCAGGGAAGCACGCCAGTGACCCGGAAGGGTTGGACGACTTGTAAGCAGGTTTCCAGAGGAGTTGGTTGTTAGTGACCGCTGACCTTGAGTTTTTCTCTCTCTCTGGCTTCTGTTGTGTGTTGGACTCCTCAAGGCAAATTAAGACAGGCTGGAGGCCTTGGATTCAATCCCCGAAACCCCGAAAACGCAAAACAACAACAAAGAAATTTTTATCCTTTCCCATTTCCAAACAAAAATATTCACGATTTGGGGCTGGAGCGGTGGCCCGGCGGTTACTGCGCTTGCCTGGCATGCGCGTGTACACGGGTTCAAACCCCAGCACCTGTGTACACAGCTAAGTGTCAGAGCAACGAAAGCCATGTGAAAAACTCAATAAAAGTTGATTCTCTCACTGTCCTCTCTTAAAAAAAAAAACGATTCCTGTGCAAATTTGAAATACCAAGAGGGAACTCTTATTATCCTGTACTAATGTAGGGAGGTAGGCAGAAGTGTAAAGGACCATATAGGGAAAGTTCTTAAGTCCACTCAACATCTACACCCTTGAATGGAGGAATTTCTGCTGAAGGATAGCACTATGAGCAGAAGGAATGCTGACGTGACTAAGGTTGCATACTTAGTGGCCAAGCTGGTCCCATGTTTTTGGGGCGAAAAAAAATTACTTCTTCAAAGGAAGTCTCCCTAGAGAGGACTGTGAAAGAGGGCAAATATCCCCAATGCCGGGAACCTGTTACCACGTGGCTGTAATAGCGCCCCGGGAGGAAAAATGATGGGTTGTAACAGTGGCTGCTCTAGAAATATTCAGATTCAAATTGGTAGAAAAATAGGTTTCATTCAAAGTCAGCTTTGAGGGAAGACAGAAAAAAAACTTGTTTCAAATGTTCTGTCTTCAAAAATCCCTGAAATTAAACAGAACTTTTAAAGGAGAAAATGCAGGGAAATGACAAAAGGTGGGAAATATGCAATGTAGATTAATTTAGCTTGTGTTAGGCCTGAGTGGACACGGGCTCCCATCATCTTTGGTGCTTGACAGGGTTAGGGGGTCGCAGCCACCCCAGTCTCCACTCAGCATGTGGAAGCCATTCCCAATTTCAGATAGAGGGCATTCAGTCTGTGTCAGACACTGCCAAGCACATAGTAGGTACTCCAGAAATGTTCAATATATTATTTAATTTCTTTAAAAGAACTCCAAGCACTAATTTGGGGGAAATATTTACAAAATACAGAAACATATATAAGCACCTGTGTGGCCAACTCAAATATTTACAATTACTTGAAGGTATTTTTGAAAATAATAAACAATATTACAAATAAAGTCTCCTCTATCTTCCAGTTTTGGTCCCATTATCTTCAATTCCATTTCCCCATAGGCATGAATTTGATGTTTCTCCGAGTTTTTTCTCTATGTTACACGTTCCCACACTTTTTTTGATCATCCCAAACCAGCTTTACCACCTGTATTTGCCATCAAGTAAGTAGTATTGTAAATGCCATAGTGCTTTCATGTAGTAATTATGGAAATTAGTATAGTCATGTGTCACTTAATGGTGGGAATATGTTCTGAAAAATGCATCACTAGGTAATTTTGTTATGCAAATGTTATATACAAGTTAAGATGACTAAAACATCAGATGATATAATCTTCTGAGACTACTGTTGTACATGTAGTCAGTCATTCACTGATGTACATGTAGTCAGTCATTCACTGAAATATGGTTATAAGGTGCACTGTACATTATGCCTACAAATTGGTTGCAGGGGGAGGAAATGCCTTGTATCCTGTCATTCTGATTAAATCCATTCAAAAAAGACCATCAGGAACACTCTTATGGTCAAAGTTAGCAAAACAGGCTGCACCCAAGAAAGGGTGGGTTGCATTCCAGTAGAGGGAAGAGAAAGGACTTGGCTTATGGCTTGGGCTTGTGCCTCCATGAGTCTGAGACCACAGGAAGTGGGGTCAGTGCTATCCTGAAGTAGAGATGATTTAGCAATTGCATATCTCAGTGATCTTTGTTCAGGAGACAAGAGAATGTTCCTGGAACTGGAGATGTTATGGTCAAACACTCAGAAAGGTTATGTGGTCTGAAAAAACTCAAGTCCTGTTAGAAACATTATTTTGGCTTCACTAGGAAGATCACATTCTGATTACCAGCAGGGCTGAGAATCAGACTTAGGATCCTTATTCCTTAGAAATCGAAAAGTTTGGGCTGGAGCGGTGACTCGGTTGTTATGGCACTTGCCCAGCATGCACAGGTACACAGGTTCAAACCCCAGCACCCACGTACACAACTAAGTGTCAGAGCAACGAAACCCATGTGAAAAACTCAATAAAAATTGATTCTCCCTCCTTCTCTCTCTCTCTCTCTCTCTCTCTCTCACTGTCCTTCTGTCTTTTTTTTTTTTCAAAAAGAAATCTAAAAGTTAAGTGGAATGTTATGCCTGGGAGAGGAGGAATACCTGTGAAAATAAAAGGAAAATTAAATAAAAGTGACATTAAAAGAGCTTTTTTTTCTAAATGAAATCAGAAGGCTATTAAGGAGATACGACTTATGATGCAGCCCAGAGACATGAACTTGGTCACCTCCACTCTTGAATATAGGCATCTGGAATAATTACATTGTGCTCTGAGACTCAAGATGCATTTCGAGAGGCTTTTGTTTTATGGACATTTTTATGAAGCACATACATTCGCTTTTTTATCTTCTGTCAGTCACACAGTCCCTGTTCTCAACTCTGACAGAAGTCTTTGCACAAAAGAATTTCTACTGCCTTGTAATAACAGTTTGCTCATATAAATTCCCATCTTCCCCACCTTCTTTGGAAAACTGATTCAAAACTATCTAAACCTATGTCTCCTGAACTGCACTTTCTAAGACCACAATTAATATTCTTTCACATTCACAGTTTAAATTGACTGACATGGCAAGGCTGTCTCTATGTGAAGCGACCCTGTGCCTAATAATCTGCAGGAAACTCTGGGATGTTCAGAGACAATGGTGTCAGCACCGTATCCTTAACGTCAATTACCAAAAGTGGGTTTTACAGGTCATACTTCTTACATTAGGTAAGTGGATGTTACCCCAAAGAGAAGTCTTCTGAAATGTCAAATGCCCCACCTCTTGAGAACTGGGCCATCTACTGGTGGGCGTGGACTTTGTTTTCAGGTCTTGGTTGCTTTAATTTATTTTTATTTTTTTAGTTGTAGGTGGACACAATACCTTTACTTTATTTATTTATTTTTATGCAGAGCTGAGGACCAAACCCAATGCCTTACACATGCTAAGAAAGCACTCTATCACTGAGCAAGTAGCCCAGCCCGTGGTTGCTTTTTAAAGACAGAATCAGAAGAGGCTGGTAGTTGAATAATTCCTACCTTTGGAGGGCTGAGACATGGGGAGGGTTGAGGCCCAAATCAGCTTTCTGAAAGGGTCAGGAATTCTAAATTAACCAGGGTCATGACTACAGGGGCTTCCTTGTTATATACCCTAATGATATTCCTGGTGCCAGGAGCCTCAGGTGTGCTCTGTTAGCAGCAAGGCCAAAAAGCTCCCAGATGTGTTTCCTTGGGGTTTGTAGAAAACTTCAGTCACTGAGACTTTCTCTGCAGCTAGCTCCAGGCAGTGGGAAGAGGGTGGGACACTACTGTGAGACAGGACATCAGATGGCCTCCAGGGCCAGCTTCAAATAGAACACAGATAGGAAGCAAGCAGGCCCATAAAAAAGACACTGGGGCTGAACTAGAGAAAAAAACTAAGCAAGCTTCTTGAATTTACCCTTAACTGGCCCTTAACACAATGTCTGGCACATAATTGTGTAATATGTGATTGGATTCATATAATTTTGGGACTGGAAAGTTTATCAAGTCCAACGTTTGCCTACTCCATGCATGCATTTATTATGCACCTGTATTTCCTAATCTGCGGACCATAAACCTCCTTTTGACGACAGAGAATTCTTACATCCGCATATGGATCAAACATTGTTTTTGGAAGGAGTAAACATGTTTCCTAAGCAAATGGAGATAGATGCTATTGGAATCCAAGAAAAGATTAAAGTATTGCGAGTTCAACCCAGCTCTTTGTCATGCATGTATTCAATGATAGACATTTAGAAAGCCGCAAATTTCAAACTTTTTTCAAACCTTTTCAAAAAGTTTGGGACCACAGTCTCATCAATCCTTCCCAACCTTACAGGGCAGCTCATTACACCACTGGGCAGCAATAGCTGTTGGTGAGTATTCCTGTCATTGAAGTTGAATCATTTTTCCTGAATTTCCTCTCTGTACTATTTCTGCTCTTCAGAGAATTGGCTGAGACTCTGAAGGGCTAGGATTAAAATGTCCTCTCTTATAAATCTAATACATTGTAAATAATATGAATTGAATTTTATATTTCTTTTTGAAGATTATTTTGTCATCCACTTTGCAAATCTAAATGGAAAGAATATAAAATCCTTTTAAAAAGAAGACAAACCTCAGGGATTCGTAACTTTGTAAACCTTGGATGCAGCATTATCTTTTTGCACCCCAGGCTCCCAGTGATACGAGGTGTAAGGTATCTGCTCAGATATTTTGTGCTGATTGCTAGGTGTGTCCTGTGTGCTGTAAGGACAAGGAGTCTAGCCCAGAGTGGACATTGTGTCCTGCATTAAGATGAATGTCGGCTTCTCGGGAAGTACCAAGCCTCTGTCGGTTTTTTTTTTTTTTTTTTTTTTTGTTT
>PVKS010008497.1:0-45174 GCA_004027875.1 Aplodontia rufa | reverse complement strand
AAGATAGGAATGTAGGTATTTACAGAGAACATTGAGTCTCTGAAGGAAAAACATCCCTGTTAAAACATAGAAGCAACTTGGAACAACTAGTGAGCAGGACAGAAAAGTCTAAAGGACAGAAAAAGCCCCAAATGTAAGGACACACTACAAAAGTCCATAAAATTACTCTGTATCTTTCCAGGTTCCTATAAATTTTCAGGAATGTAGCAAAACAGGAACAAGACCTTGTAGAAAGAGACAGTTAACCTGGTAAAGCTAGGGTCTAACATTTGATCGAACCATTTGTTCAAGCACACAGTCCACCTCCACCAACCACCAGAGGTCTCAGTGCAAGCTGAAACCTACATCCCAGACTAGACCTCCTAATGGGAATACACAACCTTCCTCAATATTCCCAGCCATGATGCAAGCCCAGCCCCATGGATCATATATATTCTACCTAATTATGTACTCTAATGAAAACTCGACCTTAAAACCTGGTTGTACATCCCACTTTGAAGGAGGAAAGTTACTGGGGATTGAAGCCCTGGTTGCTCTATGTCTTAGCTACATCTCCACCCTTTTATTATCAGACAGGGGCTTGCTTAGTTGCCCAGCTGGCCTCCTGCCTCAGCCTCTGGAGTAGCTGGGATAACAGGTGTGAACCACCTTGAGGGCTTACCTTTGGCTTTCTGATAAAGCTCTTCCTCTCTTCGGAAACCTGAGGCATCCTTAAATTATTTTCTGTGACAGAGTCAAGAACCTGGAAAAGCTGAATAGAGGCCACCTCCAGACCTTGGGGAGATACCTTGTCCACCCTTTCTCCACTGATTCTATTTGTTGGCCCAGAGTGCTGGCTCTGACTCCCCTCACTTGCCTTGGTCAGCATGGTTTGCTCAGCGCTCAAAGATACTGTTTGCTCTAAAGGTGGGCCTCTGAACACCCACCTTGTCTCCTTGGACTGCTGGTACCTCTCTGTAGCCAGGCTACTGTTTCTCTCATAGCCTGCAGGAACGGCTAGAAAGCTGCCCACTTCCCAGCCCAGGTACACCTCATCTTTGCGATGAGGATTATATTTTCTCCTCACACTGAGGGATTAGGGGCAGTTTGCACACAGCAGGTAAGTGGGTCACTGAGTGGACTTATGACACACCCCTCCCTAAAAGCCCTCCCCAGACTAGAGCCAACAAATATCCCTATACTAGGCACTGTGCTAAGGCAGAGAAGGGAAAGGGGAAACACACACACACACACACACACACACACACACACAGAGTTCCTGCTCTTAGGAGCTCCCAGACTATAGGAGAGGTCAAGATTAGAGTACTTGCCTTCAATACCATAGCTGTATTTGAAAATAAGGGTCCAAAATGCTGCGGGCCAAGCAGCAGTTCTGCCTGAACTGGAGGTAATAGCTGAACAAGCCTGGGTCCTCAAGCAGAGGAAAAGAGCGGGGTGGGGGTGGGGGGCTGCTGGGCCTCACGTCACCCAACTTCAAGGGGCTACACTCACATTGAACTCCAGAGGATGGCAACCCCTCAGGGAACATGATTCCAGGTCAGCAGAACACCCTGGCAAGGGTGTCAACCCAGAGATGTCACTGGGTATTGACATCTTTATCTACCTGGCCTGTGAAACATTTTGTCCCTGGAGCTGAATTATGGTATTAAATAATGATCCAGAAGTGTTGCTCCCTCCTGACCCAAGAACCCAATCAGAGTCCCTGTCCCATCATTTCATAAGACAAGACCTTGGGAAACTGAGACAGGAGGATCACTTGAGCCCATGACTTGAAGGCCAACCTGGGCAAATCCACCCCACCCTTACCCTGCCCTGGATTTGTAGCTCTACCTTTACGACCTCATTTAACCTTAATTTCCTCCTTAGAGACCATAGCTGCAATGTAGTCAGTCACAATGAAGGTTAAAGCTTTAATATATAAATTGGGGTAGAGGGCAACTCAGTTCCTGCAATTTTTTTTTCAGTACCGGAGATCAAACCAGGGCCTCATGCATCCTTAGCAGGCACTCTACCTGCTGAGTTATATAGCCCCTGCCCCCAGTTCGTGAGATTTTAAATTTTTATTTATTTTTGCTATGTTGAAGATTGAATTAAAGACCTCATTTTGCTATGCAAGTGCTGTACCACTGAGCTACACTCCCAGACTATGATGATTCAGTTCATAACAATTGTCTCTGTAGATGCTCCTTCATTTATGATGGTGATATGTACTCATAAACCCACTATAAATTGAAAATATAGTAAATTGAAAACACACTCAGGCCAGGCACAGTGGCACATGCCTGTAATCCCAGTAATTCAGGAGGCTGAACAGGAGGATTGCAAATTCAAGGTCAGAATTTGCAAATTAGTGAGACTCTGACTGAAAATAAAAGAATAAAAAGGGGCTGGGGCTATAGTTTGGTGGTGAAGTTCTCCCAGGTTCAATCCCCAATAGGAAGGAAAGAAGGAAGTGAATGCATTCAGTAACCTGACCTACTGAACACTCCAGCTTAACAACACTGACCATAGAGTGTGGGTTACTTCCCCTCGTGATCAAGTGGCTGGCTGGCAGCTGTGGCTCACTGACCTGCCCAGCATTAGAGAGTATTACACCGTATATTGCTAGCCCAGGAAGGTAAAAATTTGACATATGGTTTCTACTCACTATATCGTTTTTGAACCATCAGGAAGTTGAGAGATCGGAAGTGGAGCCGTCGTTAAACTGAGGGCTGTTTTCTGTTTCTTCTTTGAAATGCCTAGTTATGTCTTTGCTCCTTTTCGTCGTTGTTTTCTTATTGATTTGAATAGGGGTTGTTTACATATTCTTTATGAAAATTCTTCATCTTTTATATTATTGACTGTATGCTTTCATCGTCTCCCAGTTTATGGCATGAAGTTTCACATTTTTATTCTGTCTTTTAGAATGTTTCTTATTTTAATGATGTCAAATGGTTTGGCTTTGGCTTGAGACTTTTTTGTCATGTTTAGAAAATGCTATTTTTCTGAAATCATAGACATTCTATATATTCTTCTAAAAGCTTTTTCTTTTTTTTTTTTTAAAGAAAGAAGGACAGAGAGAGAGAGAGAAAATCAAATTTTATTGAGTTTTTCACATGGCTTTCGTTGCTCTGACACTTAGTTGTGTATGTGGGTGCTGGGGTTTGAACCCTTGTACTTGCGCACGCTGGGCAAGCACCGTAACCACCGCGTCACCGCTCCAGCCCCTCTTCTTAAAGTTTTACCTGTTACATTTAAGTAACATTTGATTCATTTGGAAATGATTTTTGTGCCTGGCACGTGGTAAGGATCATCGGATCCTTTCTTCTCCAACTAATGTATCCAGTTATCTCAGCAGCATTTCTTGAATGGTTCCTCCTTTCCCTATTGAACTGAAGTCACCTGTCACATCCATATTGATATCAATCTGTGTGGACTTTCTATTCAATCTCACTGGGCTTTTTTTTAGAGACAGACAGTGAGAGAGAGAGAATCAATTTTATTTAGTTTTTCAAGTGGCTTTTGTTGCTCCGACAGACCCTTCCTTGTATCCATGGGCTGGGGTTTGAACTTGCATACTCATGCATGCTAGGCAAGAGCCTTGTAACAGCTGAGCCACCGCTCCACACTGGGCCTCTTTTGTATTCTCAGCCCAACAACACATGGTCTGGGTAATTTTTTTTTTTTTTTTTAAGAGAGAAGGACAGTGAGAGAAAGGGAATCAATTTTTATTGAGTTTCTTACATGGCTTTCGTTGCTCTGACTCTCAGTTGTGTACGTGGGTGCTGGGGTTTGAACCCATGTACTCAAGCATGCCACTGTGGAGCCACCACTCTAGCCCCCAGGGTAATTCTTTATATTTAGCTTTGTTAAGTCTGCTGGTAAACCCTTTTTATTTCATTTTAAATTTTATTTTATTTATTTTAGAGAAAGGGAGAGTGAAAGAGAGAGAGATAGGAAAGAGAGAATCAAATTTATTTATTTTTTCATCTGGCCTTTGTTTCTCCGACTCTCAATTGTGTATATGGTGCTGGGTTTAAACCCACATCCATGATGCTGGAGCGGTGGCTCAGTGGTTTTGGCGCTTGCCTGGCAAGCACGAGGACCCGGATTCAAACCCCAGCACCAGGTACACAACTAAGTGTTGGAGCAACTAAGGCCATGTGAAAAACTAAATGAAGTTGTTTCTCTCTTTAAAAAAACAACAACAAAAAACAAAAACTCAGGTCCTTGCACATGCCAGGCAAGGGCTCCAATCACTGAGCCACCACTTTGGTCCCTGTTGAACTCTTTAAAAAAGAGAGAGAGAGAGAGAGAGAAGGACAGTGAGAGACAGAGAGAATCAATTTTTATTGAGTTTTTCACATGGCTTTTGTTGCTCTGACACTTAGCTATGTATTCTCCAGCCCCTGTTAAACTCTTTTTAAAGACCAAAACAAAGTATGCAAAATAATTATGAGATGATCAAGGAAATATGAACACTAACTGGTATTTGGTAGTAGCAATTGCTATTTTATGTGAAATAATTGCTTTGTGGTTTCTGTTTCTTTAAAATTCTAGCTGGGGCTGGAGTGGTGGCTCGGAGGTTATGGCACTTGCCTGGCATGGGCAAGTACATGGGTTCAAACCCCAGTACCCACGTACACAACTGTCAGAGCAACGAAAAGCCATGTGAAAAACTCAATAAAAATTGATTCTCTCTGTCTCTCTCTCTCACTGTCCTTCTCTTAAAAAAAAAAAAAAAAAAGAATTCTAGTTGAGCACATTGGTGCATGCCTGTAATCCTAGCAGCTCAGGAGACTGAACTGAGAGGAGGATCACAAGTTAAAAACCAGCCTCAACAACTTTGCAAGGCTGTAAACAACTTAGTGAGAACCTGTTTCAAAATTTAAAAAAAAAAAAAAGGGCTTGGGGTAGTCTGGAGAGGTGGCTCAGTGGTAGAGCGCTTGCCTAGCATGCACAAGGACCTGGGTTTGAACCCTAGCATCACATATACAACTGTCAGAATAACAACCAATTAAAAAATAAATTTAAAAAAGTTACTCTCAGTCTCTCAAAAAAATGAGAGGTTGCTGGGGATATGGCTAAGTGTTTAAGCACACCTTGGATTCAATAAATGAATACATACATACATAAATGAATAAATAAAATTTAAAAATAAATTTTTTTATTTTTATAAACATAATATTTTGAATAAAATTATAATTTCTGAGATTTTTAGAACTAAGATGATTAAGAATATTGATGAAATAAGGTTGGCTATGAATTGAAAAATTGTTGAAGCTAGATTATGTCTACATCATGGTTTTTCTCTCCTTTTGTATGTATTTGAAATTTTCCATACTAAAAACTAAAAACAAAACACAGCCCAGCATCTGCTGTTTCCAATGCTTGGTTTCATGATTTTGGTCTCAAGTAGCTTCTAGGTAGAGGTCCATTGTGCCAGTGTTGGCTGTCTCTGACTCTTCTTTGGCACACTTTCAGTTCATTTTTTGTAGCTCTGACTATGAATATTTTTCTTCTTGGGGTCTTATCCTGTAGCCTGGGGTGGCTCTGAACTTCCAGGCTCAATACAAGCAGGCACCCTCCCCCAGCTAAAACATGCTTCATTTGTACATCATTTCTGATAATTCCAATCTCTCCCATAGCTGCCAGCCCCCTTCTTTTATTACTTCTCTTGATTCATTCATAAAGGATTGTTTGTACACATTTGGTGAGCTGTTCTTTTTAATTATGATTCCATGTCCTTGAGATTTTTCCTGTGGAAATTTGCTGAAGCCTAGTGGTCCAGTAAAGAAAGTTTGTATGGTTTCTGCTAGGCATAGAGAGGCTCTAGATGTCCAGAACCACTTTATATTAAATGTTTAGCCATGAGTTTTTCAGTGTGAAACCCAGTTCTAAACCCACATGAGTCCAGGCTGGAGGTTGGGGGGCTGTTCATTTCACTTGCCAGCACCAACATCAGATTCCTCGCCAACAGAGGCACACGTCTCCACTCTGCCCCTAGGGTTTTTTCTCTGACCTACTAAGCGCAGCATTCAAGGGTCCCACATCATGTGGTAGGGGAGCTTTTCTCTTACCCCATCCAGGCTTCCTCATTTGTTTATCTTTATCCCAAAGAGTAGAGCCTTGAAACCTAAGCCCAATGTCACCAGAGATGTGCATGTGACTCCTAAGGGAACCTCTACCTCCACTGATTGCTTTCTCTTGTAGATTTGTGGGGTGGGAGGGGATTGTTTAAGAGTTGGGGATCACTCTGCCACTGAGCTCCATCCCCAGCCTAATCTGTATTTTCTTAGACAGGTTCTGGCCATGGAAAAATTCCCTTAGTGTACTGCCAGTTCAATCATACATTATCATTGTTCTTTATTCCCCCAAAGAGTCTTTTCCAGCTGACACTAAAAACAAAACAAAAAGATCACCCATTACATGGTGAACAGCTGGTAGCCCCCTCATCTTGACCTGCACTGATTTCAGCCTCTGTGCTGAGAGTCCCTTTGAAAACGAAGCCCTGAACTTGCACCCTCTCTGACAACTCAACTCCTGGAGAGAGCCCTCTGTCACGGGAACTTGAGGAGGTCTAGGAATCATTGGAAGTGCCATATGGATTGAGTTGTTCTTGTTTTAACTCATAAATTATAATTTTTTATCTGGGAAAATTTTAATTTTGTCACACAGGTGAATTCCCATCCCCAAAGATAAAACTGCTTTAATTGTTTGAAAAAAGTAAGAACCTAAGAAAGAGTACAAATGTCTTTCCAGTGTTTGAGTAGGTTTAATTCATTATTTTTCTTCCCAGTATTTTACAAATGCTTAGAATAAAAACTTTTCTTTGTGAATTCAAGTGTCTGAAGATTACAAAAAAGTATATCAAGGTTCATAACTAGCGAACCAGGGATTTAACCGGTGAGCTTGACAGTGAGAAACTAGACTATTACACTTACAAGATCAAAGACCCAAACCAAAACCTGATGTATGCCAGAGTGTACTTTTTAGCTATTTTTCTTTTAACCTTAGTACTAACTGAAGAGTTAGGAAGAATCTTATGAGCTGGATGCAGTGGCACACACCTGCAGCCCCGGTTACTTGGGAGACTGAGGCAGGAGGGATCATTCAAGCCTACGAGTTAAGAGGCCAGCCTGGGGGCTGGAGTGGTGGCTTGGTGGTTACAGTGCTTGCCCAGCATGCGCAAGTACATGGGTTCAAACCCCAATATCACATATACAACTAAGAGTCAGAGCAACAAAAGCCATGTGAAAACCTCAAAAAAATTGATTCTGTCTCTCTCACACACACTGTCCTTTTCTCTTAATAAAAGAGAGAGACATACACACACACACACACACACACACACACACACACACACACACCAGTCTGGGCAACATGGTGAGACTACCCCTCCCACATAAAGGAAAAAAAAAGGATGGGGTGGGCTGAAGAAGAAGGAAGGGAAGGAGGGAAAGAAGAAGAAACAAAGAAACTTATGTAGTCTCACATCGGGTCAGGATGAGCAGTTTTATTTAAGAAAATGAGTTTACTTTGCCCTTTGTTTTATGTTCCCGTGATTTTCTAAGTCAGAGGCTTCTTCTGAAAGAGGCTTCCTAACTTGAATTATACTGGGCATCTTTCTTTCAGCTCCCATCTGTTCTCTACTGAGTTCTGAATTAGCATGGTTGTGCATGGTTATGGTGTAACTAAAATGGAAACAGTTTTCTGGCGGGCACATTGCAACAAGGTTACAGCGGCAACTGTTGAACCCAGAGGCCTAAAGTTGGGCATATCAGGTGGCCTGCACTGATTTTAAGAAATCAAAGTCAAAGTAATCCTATATTTAAAAGATTTCGAGCGGGAGGAGTTCTAAGCCAGAGTTCCCTTTCAAGGACAACTCCCACATATTTTCTTTCCCTTTATGCAATTTGTGTTCAGAGAAATGTTCAGGCTCTAGGCTCAACAGGTAATGCCAAGTGGGAAAAACACCAGGAAATGCTCTTTCTGCTGCCTGAGGAGCCCGTGAGCAGGCCTGAGTAGGACGCCCCCACCCGACTGGATCTCTGCGTTACCTTTGTTTTCACGTTGAGTCTGCTCTTCTCCACTAGGTTACCACATCAAACGTGGCTCCATTACAAGAGAGAGGGCTTTTTAAAAATTTGTTATTGGGTCATCATCATCTTACATAGTGAAGGGATTCATTGCTTCACTTTCATACATGCATCCATAATGCAGAGTAGCTTAAATCAATCCTTGTCCAGGATCTTTTCCCTGCTCTACTTCCCTGAGAGGAAGTTTAAATCTGAGTTTCTCAACCATATTTTTCTGAGGTCCCCTACCTACTTGATTGCAGGGCATGCTCAGGCAGAAGCTATGAATGTTTTGGGTGTTATCGGTTTTAAATAAAAAAAATTTTTTTTATATACTAGGAATTGAACGCTGGGTGCTTCACTAAAGAGTTACATCCCCAGCCCCCTTTGTTTTATACTTATTTATGTATTTATATAAAGACAAGATCTTGCTATGTTTCAGGCTGTCCTCAAACTTGTGATCTTCCTGCCTCAGCCTACTTGAGTTGCTGGGATTACAGGTAAGTGTCACCACAGCTGGCTAAATAGAACACTTATTCTATGTGTAGCAGTAAATCATGTAAGAAAATCTTAGTTAAAGACCTAAAGTTGGGGGCTGGAGTGGTGGTTCAGCGGTTACAGTACTTGCCCAGCATGCGCAAGCACATGGGTTCAAACCCCAGCACCCACGTACACAACTAAGTGTCAGAGTAATGAAAGCCATGTGAAAAACTCAATAAAAATTGATTCTGTCTCTGTCTCACTGTCCTTCTCTCTAAAAAAAAAAAAAACAAAACCTAAAGTTGTATTTGTGGGATTTTGTATAGCAGTCAACCAGGGAGTTGGCTTGAAACAGCCATTCAATACCTACTAAATTAAGTCAGATGTCTTTGAAGGGGTTTCTATGCCAGAAAAGGGCTAACCATGTATTCCAGGAGTGCAAAAGACTGTCTTTGGCTGACTGGGAGTGTAATTCAGTGATAGACTGCTTGCCTAGCATGTGTGAGGCCCCGGGTTCAATACCCAGCACCCCAAAAGAAATTCTTCCCTGGGCTCTCCATGTAGAGGAAGAAAAAAACAAACATGAAATAGCAAAGTGGTAAGAAAGGATTCAAATGACAGTGTGTACTTCAACAGAATGATGCCTTGTGGGCATTTTAGAACATAACTGTAAGCAAACAGTCTCTTGCTGAGACAGTTAAGCCAAAATGTAACCTATCTTGATGCCAGTGGTTTGCTCTGTTTTTTTTATCTTGGAATCCTACAATGGAATGAATCTTGGAAAAGGCAACACTTTGTCACCCACCCCAGGCCCAGAGGGTTGCAAAACCATCTAGAGATGTGATTTCGCATTCCATGTTTGTCAAGAACTTTACCAGTGGCTGAGAGCACTGCCAAGAAGCAGCCCTGCAAAGGAAGGCCACTCCATTGTGAAGATGAGGGGGGAGAAATCCACAGAGGAGGCCCTAGAATATGGCAGTGAATGAGAAAAAATAAGTCCCCACACCCCTCCCTCTTGCTCTGGGAAGGGAAGCAGATAATAAGGAAGAAAAGAAGCAAACCAGAGAATCTCAAAAGATGAGATTTGTGACCTGCTTCAAACCAAGAGAGGAGTAATGAGTTTTGTCTTTTTCATGATTAGATTACAAATGGAACATATGTCTTATTAGGAGATTTTCTGGCTGGCTTTGAGGAAGCAAGCGAGCATGTTAGGGAGGCCTAAGTAGCAAAGAACTGAGATGATCTCCTATAAACAACCAGCTAGAAACTGAGGCCCTGATCCAGTAAGAGGCAAGAAACAGAATTGTGGGCAGGAGTCCCAGCAGGCACACAGGACACCCCGAGGACTCCACACCTGGCCCCTGCCCTGCCAGGACTCCGACCCCAGCCCCAGCAGGCACACTGGACAAGACAAGAACCCCATGCCTGGACACCACCCAGCAGTTGCACATATCCACCAGGTCCAGACAGATTGGACTCATCCCTGCTACCAAGGATCCCAGGTCCCAATGCAGTGTGTAGGCTGGTCTGTTCCAGCAGGCCCCCCACACCTCCAAGACACCAGGACCCAGGAATTTATCACTGCTACTTATGTTCAACAACCCACTGGGCTGTCCAGCAACCCCAACAGGTTTGAAATCCGAGTCCTGGAACCTAGATCGAAAAGGTGCAACAAGATGAGGCTCCAGGCAGAAGCAGCTTTCTGGAAGAAGGTGGTCATCAGAGAGGCGGTGTCTGACCTGACCCTTTGACTTGCAAGAAAGAAGACCCAGAGGCTTGGCTTGCTTCCACACAGGGACTCTCAATTCAGAGAACTAGAAGAAACTCTTCAAAGATGAGGAATCAAACTAGAAAAGGTTTACCTCAAACCCACAACTCCCCTTCCAAGGAGCCCATGGACAGGGAGCAGGATAAAAACCTAGAAAAAATTATCAATGATCTGATTATTAAAAGGAACAATGAACTAAAAGAAGATTTAATTAAGTGACTGAGAAAACTAAAGATATGAAAAAATCTATTATAAAAAAATAGACATACTGAAAAAGGAAGTAATAAGAGCTAAAATCTGTAGTCAATCACATCAGAGGAATGTCAAAAGAATTTAATAGACTAACTTCTATAGAAAACAGAACCTCAGCTCTTGAAGAAAGAACTTCCAACAATGAGGACAGCTGAGTAAGGTTGAGTGCATGGATGACAAAAAAGAAAAAACCTCACAGAACATGAGCAGAATTTTCAAAGTGTCTGGAATGAAATCAGCAGAAACAATCTCAGAGTGATTGGGATAAAGAAAGAAATCAAAATGTAAACAAATGTTATAAAGAACATTCTCATCAAATTGTTAAAGAAAAAGTTTCCTACATCAGAAAAGAGTCAGAAATGCTCATCCAGGCAGTGTACAGGACCTCCAAATAGGCCTAATCAAATGAGAAGTTCACTGAGATGCATCATATTTAAAATGTATAATAGGGAAATCAAGAAAAGAATATTAAAAACTGCAAGAGAGAAACACCAAATCATATTCAGAGGCAAAACAATAAGGATCATCTCTGACTTTTCCATTCAGACCCTAGAAGCAAGAAGATCCTGGAAGGAGATCTTTCAATATCTGAATGACTACAGCCTGCAGCTGAGAATACTATACAGCAAAATTCAGCTTCAAATTCAAAGGGGAAATAAGAGTATTTCACCATAATGTCAAACTTGCAGCTTTCATGAACAGAAAACCAACATTACAAAGAATTCTCAAAGATAAACTCCAGAAAGAAGAACAAACAATCCTCAAAATGCACAGAGGAAATTCAGTAAAAGTACATGCCATCAACAGAGAACCAAGACAGCACAGAAATTACTAAAAACCACAACCATATAACTATCCTAACACTGAATGTCAATGGTTTCAATGCCTCAATCAAAAGACACAGATTAGCAGATTGGATCAAAAAAACAAAATCTGAGGGGCTGGAGCAGTGGCTCAGCAGTATCATGCTTACCTGGCATGCATGAGGACCCAGGTTCAAGCCTTAGCACCACATATACAACTAAATGTTAGAGCAATGAAATCCAGATTAAAAACTAAATAAAATTGATTCTTTCTCTCTCTCCTTCTCCCTCTCTCTCTTTAAAATAAACAAAAATCTGACAATGTGCTTACAGGAGACCCAACATACAGCCAATGATGTCCACAGATTGAGGGTGAAAGAATGGGAAAAAAACCTATCAGGCAAATGGCCTAAGAAAGCAAGCCAGTGTTGCAACACTTATATCTGACAAAGTAGATTTCAAACATAAACTAATCAGAACAGATAAAGAAGGCCACTACATCCTAATAAAGGGAACAATACAACAGGAATATATAACCATAGTAAATATATACTCTGCAAACACTAACACTTTCAACTATGTGGAAAAATTATTTCATGGCATAAAACCACTCGTGGATTTCAACATGATAATACTAGGAGACTTCAACATTCCTCTATCGTCAATAGACAGATCATCAAAGTAAAATAATAATAAAGAGATCTCAAGCCTAAACAACTCCATAAATCAAATGGACTTAATAGACATCTATAGAATATTTCACCCCAAATTGGCTAAATATACCTTCTTCTCAGCAGTGCATGGATCATTCTCCAAAATAGATCATATTTTAATTCACAAAGAAAAATCTCAGCAAATATTAAAAAGTAGATATTATTCCATGTATCAGACCATGATGCCATGACTCTAGCAATTAACAGCAAAAATTATAACAGAAAACACACATATAAATGGAGATTGGATAATACCCTATTGAATGAAGAATGGATCCAAGAAGACATGAGAGCAGAAATATAGAAATTCTTGGAAGCAAATGAGAATGAAGACACACATAATGAAACCCAAAGGACAGCATGAAACATTATATTTTTTTAAGAGAGAGAGGGACAGTGAGGAGAGAGAGAGAAAGAGAGAATCAATTTTATTTAGTTTTCATGTGACTTTTGTTGCTCCAACACTTTGCTGTGTACATGGTGCTGGAGTTCGAACTCACATCCTTAATGCTTTCCAGGCAAGCATCGTAACTGCTGAGCCACCGCTCATGTACACATGAGGTGTCTAAAATCACAACTAGAATCGCATGAAAAACTAAATAAAAGTGAATCTCTCTCTCTCTCTCTCTCTTAAAAAAAAAAGAGACTGGGGTGTGGTTGATGTGGGGGTAACTTTGGTTTAGGAGCAAATACATATCATATTGTTACTTTATACGCATTTATGATTGTACAACAACTGAATTCCTTAATAAAAAATAAAATTATGCCAACAACTTTATGAGTTGAGAAGTGGATCCTTCCACAGTTTAGCCTTGCAACGTGATTTAACTCAGTTAATGCCTTGAAGTCAGCCTGTGGGAAATCTCGCAGCAGAGACCCCAGCTAGATTGTGGAGGGAGGAACTCTTGACCACTAAAATTATGAGTTAATAAATGTATGTTTCTGAATTGGAGTGGTGGTTCAGTGGCTACAACGCTTGCCTGGCATGCATGAGGATTTGTGTTCAAACTCCAGCACTCCACGTACACAAAAAGTGTAAGAGCAATGAAAGCCATGTGATAAATAAAACTAATTCTCTCTCTCTCTCTCTCTCTCATTGTCCCTCTCTGTTTAAAAATAAATAAATGTATGGTTCAAAACGCTAAAAAAAAATATCCCTGCAAATTCTTTGACATTTTTTGCACTTAGAGGTGGGGGTCTATGTCCCCTGCTCCTAAATCATTTGAATGGGCATATGTTTCCACCAACAGAACAAGGCTGAGGGATATTATGTGTCATCTGATCTGGGTGGGGAAGGCTATTCAGCTCCCGCTTGGCTCTCCTCAATGGCCCTCTTGGGATTGATTCTCCCACTCAGAACTATTTGATGTGAGAAGTCCAAGATACAGTCTAAGACAACCTTGTAGACCCTGGCTGACAGTTCCACCTGAGTCCAGCCTTCCTGTCAACCCAGTGCAGGCCCCAGACACGTGTGAAGAAGCTTCTGAAGGATTCCAACCCTCTGCTCTTTGAGTCTTTCTGGATGTGGCCCTAGACATTATAGTGGAGAAATAGTTGTTGTGCCTTGTCCAATTCCCTGACCCCCAGCATTTGCGAGCATAATAAAGCAGTTGTTTCACACCACCGATTTGGGGATATTTGTTATGGAATCAGTGTCACTGGGATCCATCTTGATTTCAAACAAACAGCTTGGAGTGTGTTAAAGAAGTTCAGTAGAGTCTAGCATAAGGTAAGTACTCAATAAACGTTCTGGAAGACTGAAGAAGCCAACACAAATGCCTGGTGGCAAAGAAGGAGAGTGCAGGCAGCAGTGAGGGCCTCAAGTGTACAGGCAGGTGAGTGAAATGCTTGATTCCAGAGAGAGTGAATTTAAAAAAGGCCAGACAGAAGATTTTTAGCAACAAGTGGTGCATGAGGATGGAGAGGGAGGGGGCTGAAGACAGCAGAGCACCAGTACTTCCTTTGTAGTCTTGACAAATACAGTGACAGACCATTTATGCATGTCACAATCCCACAGGGTCCCAGGCATTAGCTAGAATCTGCTGTTCTCCTGCTCTGTTCACATTACAATGCAAGGCAGCATGTGTTTGTTTTTTTAATTTTTAGTTGTAAATGAACAGA
Organism: Aplodontia rufa; assembly: GCA_004027875.1. Lineage (NCBI taxonomy): Eukaryota > Metazoa > Chordata > Mammalia > Rodentia > Aplodontiidae > Aplodontia > Aplodontia rufa. Next base: position 30,980 of record PVKS010008497.1, on the reverse strand, counting down.
TTATTTTATTTATTTACTTTTATGTGGTACTAAGGATTGAACCCAGGGCCTCACATGTGCTAGGAAAGTGCTGCCACTGAGCTACAACCCCAGCCCAAGGCAGGAGTTTTATATTAAACTTGAATCTGTCACAGCACACCAGAGTGTTTAGATTTTCCCTATAGGTGCTGGAGGGCCACTGAAGGTTAATGCTGCCTTGACAATTCCATAATTATCTTCTTTTTTTTTTTAAGAGAGAAGGACAGTGAGAGAGAGAGAGAGAGAGAGGAGACAGAATCAATTTTTATTGAGTTTTTCACATGGCTTTCGTTGCTCTGATCTTAGTTGTGTACGTGGGTGCTGGGGTTTGAATCCGTGTACTTGCGCATGCCGGGCAAGCACTGTTACCACCAAGCCACCGCTCCTGCTCATCTATAGTTATCTTTTAAAAGACAGCCTCAAAGAGGGAGAGAGAGAGGGGGGCGGGGGAAGAGAAAGAAGGCTGAGAAAGCCATTTGGAAGACATGACTATAATCCAGGCCTGAAGAGATTACCTGATGGAAGAATATGGTAGAGGAAACCACTGAGATCGTGTTTGCTTTTTAAAAACAAACTTACAGGGGCTGGAGCGGTGGCTCAGCGGTTTCGGCGCTTGCCTGGCAAGCACAAGGACCCAGGTTCAAACCCCAACACCACGTACACAACTAAGTGTTGGAGCAACTAAAGCCACGTGAAAAACTAAATAAAGTTGTTTCTCTCTTTCTCTGTCTCTCTCACTGTCCCTCTCTCTAAAAAACCAAACAAACTTACAAGGGCCTATTACTTGAAGGCCTCATAACAGCACTCATCATTTGAGAGACTTTTTAAGGTGGTCCTCAGGGGACACGTATTGCTGAATGCACTTCCACGGCTCTCATCAGCAACCTTGGGGGAGAGCCAGGTTAGGACTGGAATCAAATGTCCCTGGCAGGGGCTTGGGATGTGGCTCAGTGGTAAGCTTAGCAGGCATGAGGCTGTGGGACCTGTCTCCAAGCGCTGCAAAAACAAAACATAAAGCAAAGAAAATGTCCCTGGGCCTGGTGCCCCTTGGAGTGTTTCAGATATGGATGGGGACCTCATCTGAAGTAGCCTTCTGCTACGGAAGCAAAGCTCTCTGCAGGGCCTGGGAAGCTGGTGAGGGTCAGATGTTTCCAGGCTTCCTCTGTGCTGAGGGCTTGAGGGTAACAGACACTATCCTTTTAGACGTAAGTGAGGTAAATTTTCTGAGCCACAATGGTCATTTTTTTTTAAACTAGGCCAAGAACTTTATTAACCTTTGTTTCAGACTTGTTCCCAGGCTTCTTCTGTTTAATTTGCTGCAAAGAATAAATTGTGAGTAAGCAAAAACTGAAAAGAGCTGCAGTGTCCAAGGGGGTTGGGCTTAAAAATATTAGAGATCTAGATTTTATCAGATCCACAACCAAAACAATTTTAAAAAGCAGTCATAATATAAAATAGCAGCTCCCCGTAACTTCTTCAAATTTATCCTCTTCAGAAGTTAGTTCAGTTTGCCTCATTCTTAGAAGCCTCATCTAAATTCTCCACTTGATCTGGAACTTCATCCTCTTCCTCTCCACCCACGGACTGTGCGGGCAGAGCTTCCGGCTGTCTACTTAAGCTAGTCAGACTGCACCAGGCTGCTTTAAGAGGCTGGGTAGGCTTTCGGTCTGTCGGTCTGTCGGTTGCTTTGTCTCAGCATGGCGTGTAATGGTGAAAGTGCTGCCCGAGATGCCTGAACTTTAGGGTTGTTAAGGTGGATCACATATTCACCTCTTCAATACCAGAGATACGGTTTACTCCTAATTTCTTTAAGGAGAACTTTTTTTGTCATCTGCTGTTGCTGTTCTGTGAACCATCTTCTTCTTTCTATGAGCAGTTTCTTTCCTACCAATGCACACTTGTGCTTGCAGTTTGGCGGGGTTTTCATGATTCATAACAGTTTTTTTCACCTTGTTGGAGCAGAAATGGGGCTGCGCAGAGGACAAGGGTTGGTGCTCAGGGGGATCTCAGTCAGATCAGCTGAGATTAAGCGCATACACGCAGGGATGCAAGATGGCCCACAAATGGTCATTTTGAATCCAACCAGAGATAAGAGCTTTAATTTGGAGGGAGGTCTTTTCAGAAAAAAAAAAAAAAACAACCAAAAAGAAAAAAACAAAAAAACCCAGAAAACAAGAAGTCAGAGCTCTGGATGGTTTTGAATGGAAAAGTTTAAATTTTATTCCTATTAATTATTTCAGACTGCACATGAGGAATGAAAAGATGGTCAATAACTCATCCTTTCAAAGATTATAAAAAATTTCAAACGGAAACATGCAGAGAAACAAACGAACCACCCAATTTAGCAAATCTTCATTTTGATATTCATTTCAGATCCTTTTTCCTTCAGAAAGAAAATGTTAGATTCTGCTGAAGCCCCTCCCACTCCTCCCTACTGGGACTCTATCGCTGGAGATGACCACAGCCCTGGATTTTCTGCAAACCATCCCATGTGCATTTCTGTTCTTGAGGTTCATATGTATGCATTAACAATTTATGATATTGTTTTAAATATTTCAAAAATTTACCTAAATTATTATCATACTGCACCACCAATGGCCTATTGACACATCTTCGTTCTTTTCATTTGCATTTTCCTAATTGGAAATGTTGTTGAATTTTTTTTTCTTGGCCGTGGGTTGGATCCCCAACACAAATACTCTACCAATGAGATACATCCTATGTACCCAGCCCCGAACGAACATCTTTTCATGTTTATTGGCATTTGAATTTCTTCTGCAAATTGTCTGTTCACTAACCTTTGCCAATTTTTTCAGTTTGTGTTTAAATTCCTAAAATTCTTTTTAGAGATTCTTTTATTCTACATAAAAATAAGCAATATTTGAAGACTACTAAAGAACTGATGCGTCATGTAGGTAAGGTAAGAGAACAGTAAAATGAGCTTATCAGTCTCCTTAAGGAGTGGAACATCACAATGTAAGCAAAGCATCCCATTCTTCCCCGCAGCAGAGACAACCGCAGTGCTGGATTTTATATAATTCCTTTGCCTTCTTTTCTATAGGCTTAGTATTTTGTTTGTATGTGTTCCCATAGTGGCGAATTTCCCATGCTTGGGGGCTATATAAGTGGTTTTGCATTTGTTCTTTTGCAACTTGCTTTTTTTCTGTCAACACTGTGAGAGTGTTTCCTCTTGGAGTGAGGACTGTAGTTTCATTCATTTGGCTGACGATTTGCACTTCCTTGTATATCACAGCTGATTCTTCCATTTTACTGTTGAGGATATTTGGGCTATTTTTCCTACTTCTCTGAGCATTCTTTTTTCCCCGTGGCACTGGGGACTAGACGCAGGGCCTTCTGCATGCTAGGCAACTGCTCTGCCACTAAGCTACACCCCCAACCCTACCACCTGGTTCTTCATGATTCTCCTATTTGTTATTTCTCCTCAGAGAACTCATTTTTTTTTCTTTAGGAAGGACTGTTATGACATCTCACATAACAATTCATTGGCAATATGCACTTAACTTACCATGTCACAAAATATAGCATTTGTCATCATTACAGAAAATCATGACAGACTGCTCAAGCACTTCAGAAAACTGCCTCCTGTAATTAAAGTTCTCTGAATAATTCTTATTTTTCCTAATTAAGTGCAGAATAGAGTTTGACAATGTTTTAGAACACACTTGTCAAACTCTTTCTATTCAGGGGCAGAGACCAAATATTTTTAGGCTGACTAGGCCATGCAGTCTCTGTTAAAACTACTCAACTTTGCTGCTGTAACCCAAAACCAGCAGCTGATAATATGCAAATGAAGGAACATGGCTTGGTTCCAATAAAACTTGATTTTTTGCAGTTAGGGATTGAACCCAGGACCTTGAGTATGCTCTACCACAGAGCTACATCTTCAACCCTGCAATAAAACTTTAAGGACACATTTCTGTCAGTGCATTTCATATAATTTTTTTTTTTAAAGAGAGAGAAAGAGAAATAATCAATTTTATTTAGTTTTTCATGTGGCTTTTGTTGCTCTGACACTTGGTTGTGTATGTGGTGCTGGGGTTCAAACCTGAGTCCTCACATATGCCAGGCAAGTGTAACTGCTGAGCCATTACTCCAGCCCCTTCATATAATTATTAATGTATCACAAACAGTACTTTTATTTTTCTTTTTGGTACCAGGGATTGAACCTAGCAGTGCTTACCCACTGAGCAACATCCCTAGCCCTTTTTATTTTTTGAGATAGGGTCTTGCTAAGTTACTCAGGGCCTAAATTGCTGAGGCTGGCCTTGAACTTGTGACCCTCCTGCCTCAGCCTCCCAAGTTACTGGGATTCAGGTATGCACCACTGCACCTGGCATTACCTTTTATTTTTTCTTTATGGTGCTGGTGATCAAATCTACGACCTTATATGTGCTAGACAAAATGATCTGTCACTGAGCTACACCCCCAGCCCTAACCTTCTTATATTTTCCCCAGTCGTTTAGTAATATTAAAACCACATTTAGTTTGTTGGCCACACAAAACAGGCAGAATGTTGACCTTGGCCGCGAAGCTGCAGTGTGCCAACCTCTGATTTAGAACATGATTCTCCTGACATCTCTATAAGGAAATTGGATAGTACTATCCTCCTTCTGCAGAGTAGCATATTAGAACCCAGAGACAGAATATGTCCAATTGAACACCCTCTCCACCTTGGCTCCATCTGATAGATGAGAGGCTTCAAGACAGAGAGGGAAAATGCCTGGCTTCTGGCCACCTAGCTAGGGATGACATCATGTCAGACTGGAGCTCTTGGCTCTCAATTAAAGCCCTACCAACCTTTCTCTACTCAATCCCAAATCAAATTTTAAAACTGCTTCCACAGTCACAAAATCCTCTACCATATTTTCAGGAATGGTTAATCTCTTTTCACCCTAAAGGGATTCATTTTAATAAACACCTTAAAATTAAGGACTCAATAGGGTTAAGTCTTGATGTTTAATTTGTATCATTAAAACCTACATGAGTGTAATTAACAGTGGTAATTACATCATAAATTAGAGAGACATTTTGATTAGTGAGGTGACATCATCATGTTTGTAGGGAAGTTAACCATGGAATAAAAATCAGTTAAATACTAAAATGACATTAAGGCATCCGAATTACAAAGAGCCTATGGAAGAGTTCCATGGCAAATTTTATTCCACAATCCTAAGGACAAAGGGAGTGGCCTTTCAGTTCTAAATAGAAGAGGAATTGTCCCTGTGGATTAATGGGCTGGCTAGGATGAGGTAGGTCAGAAGTCAGCACTCCGCAGTGAGCACACCCGCAGTGACATGCTGCACTGGCTGGAATCCAAGCTCCATGACAGCTATCCTTGTCTTTCTTTGTCACTACTTTGTCTTCTGGATCAGAGCCTGGGACATACTGGTGCTCAATAAAAAATGGCTGAATGATCAAAATTAGTCCACAAGGGATGAGTGCTATATAAGCTGACCTCTGAATTTTTGGGTGCCTGTTCTAGCAGCTTTTGAGACCATTCTTTGAAAAAATATTAAAGGATTTTTCCCCTCTGCCAGGAGTCCTGCCAGAGGGAGGTCACCTTCACCCTCTGACTGACTGTCTTCTCCTCAGTCTACCCTTCACCTGTCACTTGGCTTTGGAGTTACTGGACATTCTGGGTGTAATGAGCACATTGAACATACTGTCCTCTAAACTGTTGAAAAATTGAAAATTCAACAAGGGCAAACAATACTTAGGACAAAGTCAAAAGTGTTTAAAATGCAGACATTTATAAAAGGTCCTAGGAATAAGAAATTCCAAGAATAATTTATTACCTACACATTCAACTTTCTTTGAAAGATTTGATTCTCATCAAACATTAATCAAGTCATCCCACTATCTTTATTTTCTCCATTTTACAGACAGTGATTCAGAGGAAGTTAAATGACTAGTTGCCAGGGTCACCTGGACAACACAAATCTAAATAATTTCCTCTTTCAGCCTTCTCTGCTGCCATTTGTTAGACTGAAATCGAGAGAGGTTCAATGAGGATTTCGGTCTGCTTCCTCAGTGAGTATATTTGTTGCTCTCTGATTCCCCCTGTTGATATGAGAAGGGAAGAGCAGAAGGCAAGACCAATATTGTTCAGTTAGGTCCTAGGACCTGGGAACTTGTTAGAAATCCAAATTATGGAGCCCCATCCCACAACACTGTAATAGAAACTCTGGGGGAGCTCACCAATCTGTTTCAACACAGCTCCAACTGATTCTGCTGCAAATCGAAATTACTTTCCTGCTTTAGGTACTAATGTCCTGGTCTCTTATCATAAAAATTATAAACCCTCTCTACTGTGCTTCTGTCCCCAGGCTGCCCACATAGTATATGCTACTGGGACACAAACAAAGTACTTTCATTCTAGCAGATGGATTTTCAGTAGCTCTGTGAAGAAAGTCAGAGGAACTGTATCCCCACTTTACAGATGAGGAGACTGAGAAATGGAAGGCTCAAGAAAAGTCAAATGTCTTGCTTGTATTTATTCAGCTTTGAGTGGCAGGGCTGGGTTCAAATCCAAGTCTCCCATTTTTATGTCTACACCTAGGACTTCTTCAATTACTCTATAACAGACTTTCTGTTATTTGGTGCCAGATAATTTTTCACTGGGGATAGGGGTGGGGGCTATCCTATAGATTGTAGGAGCATCCCGGGCCTGTATCCACTAGGTGCCAGTTGTACTCCACCTAGTTGTAGCAACCATAAATGTCTCTAAACGTTGCCATTGTCCTCTAATGGGGACAAAATCATCCCTGATTGAGAACCACTGCCCTGCAGCAGTCACATAAATGCAGAGAACTCACACAATTCCTGTTGAGCAAATTTTGCATCCTTTTAAGGTGACTTCTGAACAAAACTTCAGGAATCAAGGGAACTAGGCTTAACATTGGTCTCCACAATACTTTCACCACCCTTGAAGAAAATTAACATTAATTCTGTAATACCATCTAGTATCCAGGGTGTATTTACATTTCTCCAGTTGTCCCAAAAAGTCTTTCATAGCTGGTTTTTTTTTTCCCCAAGTTAGGATCCAATCTAGATTCTCAGACTTGCATTTGGTTGCTGTCTAGTTAGGCTCGATTAATGTACAACAAGCAGACTATGTCCATGGGCTGAATCTCGCCCACCACCTGGTTTCATAAATAGGTTTTTGCTGGAACTCAGCCATGCTCTTTCATTTATGTAATGTCTCTGGTTGTTTTCATACTATAATGGTAGAGCTGAGTAACTGTGACAGAGACTGTATAGACCACAAAGCCTAAAAAATTTACTACCTGGACCTTTACAGAAAAAGTTTGCCAACTTGTAACCTAGCATTCTGCTTCCTATCTTGATTTTTAATATTATACTGACTGCTAAGAGTTCAAGACAATTGCTTATAGAAAAATCTCTTTTTTTAATATTTTTTTTTCTTTTTTGTGGTGCTAAGGATCTGATCCAGGGCCTCGTGTATGCTATGCAAGCACTCTACCACTGAGCCACACCCCAGTCCCCAATCACTTACTTTAGATTGGCCTGGTTATCTACATCTATACATTAAAATTTTTAATTGAAATGTCACATACTGTATATATATATTTTTTTTAATGAAAAGTATTCATGAGATTAGATTATCAATGATTTGGAGTGGTATTAGAAGAAAAATTTATACCTGTTGAAAACTATAAATGAAATTGAAAGACAAACAATATATTATAAAAATAATTACAATACTAAGGCCTTGTCTCTTCCCACAATTTATTTATTTATTTTTTTTTAATTTTTTTATTTTTATTTTTAAAGAGAGAGGGACAGTGAGAGAGACAGAGAAAGAGAGAAACAACTTTATTTAGTTTTTTACATGGATTTAGTTACTCCAACACTTAGTTGTGTACGTGGTGCTGGGGTTTGAACCCAGGTCCTCGTGCTTGCCAGGCAAGCGCCGAAACCGCTGAGCCACCGCTCCAGCCCCACAATTTATTTTTTAAGAGAGGAAAAGAATCTTATGTCTAACATATGATGGATGATTTCAGTTACAAATGGAAGTAAAATCCTCACTGATAAAGTCTCCATATAATTTTTTTTTTAGAGAAAGGGGGACAAAGGGAGAGAGAGAATCAATTTTATTTACTTTTTTATCTGGCCTTCATTTCTCTGACACTTAGTTACGTATGTGGTGCTGGGGTTTGAACCCAGGTCCTTGAGCATGTCAGGCAAGTACTCCAACCACTGAGCCACTGCTCCAGCCCCATCACCCCAGGAAGGAATGAATATCATTCCTTCCTTCCTTCAGCTAGGCAAGACAGGATGTCATCAAGATACAGTATTCACACGTATTTATTAGATTACTATTTTTTTCTGAGTATAACAAGCATGTACATCATATAAAAGACTTGAACCTGTTATTCTTCTCTCTGGACCTCATTCTTATTCAATGAAATAGAATTCAGTTAGCTTGGAACTTGATCTTCAGTCAAGAACTACATTGGTTTTATGCATATGGCTAAATGGAGAGCTAGAAAGCACCCAGCCTCTCCTTCCAGTTAACCTGGGTCAGATTCTAATGAACAGTCTACCTACAAATCACCTAAGACATTATATGTGAATCCTAACATAAGAAGATGTGCTGCTAAGTTGTTTTACCACTTCTCTAAAATGTCTCTAAACTTATAAAAAAATCTACTCCCCTAAATCATCATATATATATTTTACAACAATCTTTAGGAAAAAAGAGTTAATAGTCATCCACTGCTGTGCAGCTTACGTATTTGACACTGAAGAGTGGGCTGTCAGTCAGAAATCAGGCTGAAGATCAGGCACCTGGTTGGTTCTTGAGCAATGGATCCTTCTCTTGGTTTCCCCCGAAGAGGCTGGCCTTTGATTGGTGGAGTAAAACAAGTGGGCCTCTGTCTTTAACCACTTTCCCAGGACAACGTTCTATTTTTTTGTATTCCTTGTGTTTTCTGAAAACAATGTGTTGGACAGTGATTCAAAAAAGATCATCAGCTGAACTACATTACTTTCTACAGTCTTTTTCGTGCCAGGTACAGAAAGGCTAATTTCATTTAATCTAATCTCTGGCTTGTAACACATTGGTATCTTGTGAAAATAGTTATTTTCTCTTCATGCGAGAAATGCGCTTGCTTGCTCTAATTTGAGAGTATATGCTAAACATTACATAAATGTACTTTTATAACATTATGGACATCTGGTAGCACTTAGGGGATTAAAAAAAAAGCTAAATTAACAGGCCAATTTGGTATTCATGGTTCAGTGGAAGATTTTCTTATACACAAAATGTTTAAAAGTAAAAAGAAAAGGAAATGGCACATTTGTGCAGAAATATGACAATATGACATAGAGATTTAAAGTGTTAGAACCCCAAACTTACTTGTACACCAAGATGGTGATCACAGCCACAAATATGGTCAAGCAGCCGACAGAGATCAGAGCACCATTTGCAATTGTTAAAGGGGAGGCTGGGTCTTAAACAGAAGCAAGAACACATTACTTACATCTTTCACTTAAAGGACACGCTACTTGTAATGCCATTAAATAAATGAGGAAGGGAGCTAACACGAAGACGAATGGCTCCCTCTGGGCTTTGGGTAATCTTTTCCATTAAATGATACATAGTCTTTGGGTCAGCTTATCTTCCATTTAGGGAATGAGTGTGTCTGGCACACTGTGTTCCTGGCTCAAGAGCAACGTCCCGGCCTGGAGACACCTGCCCAGGTCTCTGTTGAGCCAGCAGTACCCAGGTGGCTCCTGGGATCCACTGCAACCACCTCCGGCCTTAAAACCCCCCGGGGTTCGGAAAGCCCTTACCCTGGCTCATTTCAAGTCCCAGGTGATCCCGAGGCCACTGGGCCCCGCCCTCCGCTGTCACCACTCTGCCTGCCTCTCTTCTGGAGCACCGAGTTGCCATTATTTCTTTACACATATTTCTCTCCTACTACGTGAGAACTGAAGGCATCAACCACACCACGCTTCTCACCTGCCAGCGGCCGTCCCGGTCCACTGGTTAAAACCCAGACCCTGACGGTGGCCTGCGAGGATCTAAATTGGCCACTGGCGCGTGGAGGAAGCCGCTCACCCGGAGGGTGCCCCTGGCTGGGCAGGACTTCTCCCCTCCGCGTCTACAGAGCCCCCTCCACCCTCCCTTCCTCTTCCGCGCTCACGTCTGTCCTGACCTGGTTTTGGTTCTTCACAATACACTCTTGTTTGTTTGTTTATTGACTGTGTTAAATTAAATAAGGAAGAGGCTGTTGGTAATCTGAGAGCCCACTTCACAAAGGCAGGTTTAGAGGATCAGCCAAACACAAAAATCTAATTTAGGAGAATATTTAGCAGAATGTAACCAACAACTGGGGTGCAGCCAATCAGGCAGCTGACTGATCAACACATACACAAAGAACTCACTGCTAACCTGCCTGCCAAGCTGCCTGTAATTCCAGCAAATCAGGAGTCTGAGGCAGGAGGCTCTCAAGCTTGAGGCCAGCCTCAGCAATTTAGCGAGACCCTGTCTCAAAAAAAAGTAAAAAGGTCTGGGGATGTAGCTCAGTTTAAAGCGCTCCTGGATTCAATCTCCAATACCTAATAATAATAATCCTCAGTAGAAAAAAAAAACCCAACATTTTCAATGGTGAGATTCTCTCAACCAACATTTTCTGGTTCTCAATGTTGTTCAATTCAGTGCTTATATAAATTATTATTATTATTATTATTATTGTACCCAGGATTGAACCCATGGGTGCTTTAACACTCGGCCATGTCCCCAGCCTTTTATTTATTTTTTATTTTTATTTTGAGACAGGGTCTTGCTAAGCTGTTTAGGGCCTCCCATGGCACATAAGTTAGGGTGTTTGTTTGTTTGTTTTAGAGAGAGAGGTGAGAGAGAGAGAGTGGGAGAGAGACAGAGGAAGAGAAAATCAATTTTATTTAGTTTTTCATGTAGCTTTTGTTGCTCTAATACTTAATTGTGTACATGGTGCTGGGGTTCCAACCCAGTCCTGGTGCATACCAAGTAAGCACTGTAACTGCTGAGCTACCATTCCAGTCCCTGCACTTAGTTTTTAAATGGTTAAATTTCATGCCAAAAAATCTTGTAGCAGGGTTGGGGATTTAGATCAGAGGCAGAGCGCTTGCCTAGCACTCCCAAGGCCGAGTTCAGTCCTCAGCCCTTAAAAAAAAGAAAAAGAAAAAAAAAAGTCTTGTAGCATTTGCCATAGCTAAGAAAAGCAGGGACCCTTTTTTGTCTTGCTACTCTATCTAGAATTTTATCTTATGTGTGTTGGGTGTGAAGTAGATGCTCAATGATTATTTATTGAAATAATCCCAGGTGTTCCATTGAACATTCATTGGCTCTATCAGTAAAACCAATTTTGGGCCCCAAGTGCATTTATTTGCTTTTTTTTTTTTTTTTTTGGTACCCAGGAATTGAACCCCTGGGATGCTTAACCACTGAGCCACAGCCCCAGCCTTTTTTCTTTTTTATTTTGAGACAGGGTCTCACTAAATTGCTGAGGCTGGCTTTGAACTTGTGATCTTCCTGCCTTAGTCTCCAAAGCCACTGGGATTATAGGTATGCACCACTGCAAACAGCATGAATTTGCTTTAGAGCCATGATTTATTTCTGAAATTCTGACTTTGCAACCCGAATTATCAAGTTGCGACACTTACTGGATTACAATTTGTCCTCCTAGCTTCTTTCCTTTATTTATTTATTCTCTTTCAGTTGGGGATGGAGCCCAGGGCCTCACATATGCTAGGCAAGTGCTTTTGGTTTTCACTTGGTTTTTGAAAATGCCTTTAGGTCACACCTACAGTGATCTCTCACTACAAGAATAATTAAAGGAAAATTAATATCTAAACGTATAATCCATAATTTGCCAGCACTGAGGAAGCTTAGTAGAATGAGTTATGATTCTATACACTTGGAGCTGAGGAAGCCCTGGAGGAGCTCCGGGGGTGAGGGGGGGGTAGGGTGACCACATTGAAAACCTGTAGTTACTCAGATGCAAAGTGTTCTGGCTGCCTTGTTCTGTCCTTGCCCTCCCCCAGGCTCCAATCCACCCTCCCCTGCAGGAACAGGATATCCTTGTGTCTCTGTTTTTGTTCTTAAATCTGCATGTTGGATCTCACTAACAATAACTCATACCAATAACTACCAATAAATGTCTGCATAACAACATTTTGGTCAAGAATGGATCATGTATACAATGATGGTTCCAAGAGATTCCAATGGAGTTGAAAATTCCTGTCACCTACTGACATAGTAGCCATCATGATGTCATCTCCCGGTCTGTGATGCTGGTACAAGCAAAGCTCTTGGCAAGCAAGTTGTATAGAAATATAGCCATCTGATTAAGTACAGCATATCACATTTGAGGATGATAATGACGATGAGTATGCTATATGGTCTATGTACTTCTATACTATACTTTTTGTTGTTGTTTTAGAGGGCATGCTTTTTACTTAAAAAAAAACTTTACTGTGAAATGGCATTATGTCATGTTACGCTGGCAGCGTCTCATTCATCATGTTAACCACACCTCTTGATTACATCAAGGGGCCTTGTAGAGTGCTTGACCTACATGGTCTGAGTAGGTGTGCTGCAGGATGCTCCCACAGGGACGAACTGTGACAAAAATTGCCCAATGACAAGTTTCTCAGAATGTGTCAATTTCATCAGGACACAAGGCTGGGGCTGGAGAGGTGGCATGTGGGAGGACCAGGGATCAAATCCCAGCAACACATACACAACCAAGGGTCGGCAAAACAAAAACCAGATGAAATAATAAATAAAATTGACCCTCTCTCTCTCACTCTCTCACTTAAAAATTTAGAGAGAGAGAGGGCTATATGTGTGATTACTCTGACTTCTTTCAGTGGGGTTAAGCTGCTCTTTGCATAATTGATGAATAAAGATATCAGTACGTTTTAACTTATCCATAGAGTTGCAAGTGAACTACTCATTAGATTGTACCTGACAATACTCTTAATGAAGGAGCAAAATTAGCACAATATGTACATTAATCTTTCCCTTCTATTCTACCAGATAGCACTTCTTCGTTTTTTTTTTTTTTGAGAAGGACAGTGAGAGAGAGAGAGAGAGAGAGAGACAGAGAGAATCAATTTTTATTGAGTTTTTCACATGGCTTTTGTTGCTCTGACACTTAGTTGTGTACGTGGGTGCTGGGGTTTGAACCCAGGTACTTGCGCATGCTGGGCAAGCACCGCAACCGCCGAGCCACCGCTCCAGCACCCAGATAGCACTTCTAAGTCATAAAAAAGCTGTATAACGGTCTGGAGCAGTGGCTCGGTGGTTACAACTCTTGCCCAGCATGCACAAGTACACGGGTTCAAACCCCAGCACCACGTACACAACTAAGTGTATGAAAGCCATGTGAAAAACTCAATAAAGATTGATTCTCTCTCTCTCTCTCTCTCACTGTCCTTCTCTCTTTAAAAAAAATTTAAAAAAAAACAATTAAAAGAAAAAAAACTGTATAAAGAAGTCAACTTCAACTGAGATTCCGTTAGGGCCACCGGGTAGAACACTAGCTTGGGGACTGGGAGAAATAGGGTGCCATGAGCAAGTGCAAATTTCTGCTTGCAATTCTTCAGTCTATTCTTCAAGCATGAGGAGGGCCACGAGTAGTTTTTCTGGCACTCAAAGAGAAGGCAAGTTGATGTGTTGCTGTCAGTGTGATGCTGGGTAGATTTGGGGAAGGGAGAGAGAGGACACATGGCAAGGGAGAAAGTAGCTAGGAGTCCCTTGGGTTTCTGGTTCTCTTGGCTTCATATCTTTGCCCCAGTTGACTGTCATGGAAATGTGACCTCAGCCTGTCCTTTGTTATTTCACCAGAGAAAATTGTTACTTTTTGTTCCTGGTCTTTATATTTTCCTCTTGCAATACAAATCTATTCAAGCATGCAATGATCATTTTCCACTATTATTACTCATCCATGGTCATAGCTGATTTTTTTTCATTAAAAGGCTTTTCTTTGGCAACTATTTCACAGAGTCTCTCATTCTCTCATCATTTCCTTGAGTAGATTTGTGGTTGGATTTTATTGCCACTTCTCAAATCCTTATTAACCAGAGCTCAATAAATTTTGTACTGAAATAAAATTAGATGTTGTCAGCAAAGCCCTTGATGGCTTTACTATTGGACACTTCACTCACAGTGTGACACTCTCATAGGACTCTAAACACACCTCACCTTTGCCAGGGATGGAGATTAGTGTGCTTGTGAGGGCCAGGCTTGTGTCATCGCCCAGAGTGAAGTTCACACAGTACGTCCCAGACCCAGTGAAGGATCTCCTCACAGTCACCAGGCACGTCTCCTCCACAACCACGGGGCTGCAGGCCATGCTCTGGGCAGTCTGGCAGGTGGGGTCAGAAATGACAGTGCAGACCTCGGTGGGGATGCTGTGACATGGGAGGTGGGTGAAGACACACAGATCACAGGTCAGAGAGAGAGGAGTGTAATGTTAGTTTTATGAAGAGAAACTTATTACATTTCTATAAAATTGAACTTCCTCTAGTTCTTACCCAAATCATATGATGCTGAATTATTGTGTCTGATTTGCTCTTTTATTTTTATTTTGAGACAAGGTCTCATTAAGTTGCTTAGGGCCTTGCTTTGAATTTGTGATCCTCCTGTCTCAACTTCCTGAGTCACTGGGACTGCACCCAGGTGGATTTGCTCTTAAATGAACCTGGAGATGAGCTACCATTTTCTCTGCATTCTCAGGAAAGTGAGGCTCAAAGGACAAAGGAGGAAGAGATAACGTCTCCCAAGCCAAGGGGCAGCGGAAAACGTGTGCATTCCCTCTGCATTCCCTCTGCATTCTGGCTTCCAAGAAAGTCTGAAGATGAACATGGCTTCGGTGTTAAGCAAAGATAAGCTCAGGTGTTGGAGTGGGATCTGTCTGGGTCCAGCGGAGGTGTTACAACAGCAGCAACGCACTGTTTATGCAGGATTTGCAATGTGCAAGGCGCTGAGTTTAGATTCATGACATAATCTTTTTGATCTTCTGGATGGGCTCAAGAAGAAAGTAAGATTATTCTAGTGTAGTAGTGACAACCCAGCTTAGGCCACTGTCACACAAACAGCACATTCTGCCCCAATTCAGAGAACTTCTTATATTCCTTTCTACCAAGTGAGCCCCCCTTTTTACACTATCCCATTCTCTTGATTACTTTAGATATTTAAACACACCCATATTTTTATTAGTTAAATTACACACATGTAAATTAGTTAATTGGTTAACATGTTTAATTAGTTAATCGATATAATATTTAAGTTATTTATACATAGCTTATTATATATAGTTATGACCAAATCATAGGAAATCAAATTATATTAGAAAAGGCTTTGTAAATTACATAGAGTGGATTAGCACATGACAGTTCCACATTGGCTTCTGCCCACTGGGAAGAGCCTCACAGAGCTGAGAGCCCGCTCTGAGCCAGACCTCTGGCTCTGCTGGGTACCAGCCGTGGATCTGTGGGTTAGTTCTGATATCACTGTGTGCCTCACCTGCCCCGTGTGAAATGGAGAGACTCAGCATTGTTGTGAGGATTCAATATGAGAAGAAGATGTGAGAATACAATGAGTGTTCAATTAGTTGTCATAATTATTATTCAACAATCAACAGTGCAAAGTAGTGAATACTTCTCTACTCTTAAAGCAAGTATGTGCTTGGGAGCACCTTCTATGGGTGTTTGTAAATCCTTCCTTGTCTATAGTTTCTATTAAATCGGAATTAATTAATTGATTAATTCAGTAATTCAGTACTGGGGATTGAATCTGGGGGGTCTTCCCTAGCCCCTTTTATGTTTTTTTTTTTGAGACAGGGTGTTCAGGGTCTTGCTAAATTGCTGATGCTGGCTTTGAACTTGTGATCCTCCTTCCTCAGCCTCCCAAGTTGCTGGGATTACAGGTGTGCACCATGGTGCCCAGCAATAAATAGGAACTGAAATTAACTTAGAAGGAACAATTGGTGGACTAGGGCTTTGTTCAGACCTGGGGTCCTCACCTGACCCATCCCTCAGACAGAGACATGTATGTACTCACGTCCCTTCGCAGGTCACAATGAAGTCCATCAGGGAGCTGTCCGGCTTTGGCCTGGGCATTGGGACATCTGCTATTTGGATGATGTTAACTTCTAGGATTCCCTCTAGCAAAACAATCACCATAGGGAAACACATCAAAACACACCAGAAATGAAACAAGACCACTCTGCTGTAGACTGTTTGTGTCCCCACAGCTTATGTTGGAATCCTAACCAAGGTGGCGGGGCCGTAGGTAGGAGATGGGATTAGTGCCCTTATAGAGAGACCCCAAAGAGTTCCCTTGCCCCTTCTGCTAAGTAAGGACACAGTGAGTAGATAGCCATCCATGACCCAGGAAGAGGCCCTCACCAGACACCCAATCTGCCAGTGCCTTAACTTTGGACCTCTAGCTTCCAGAACTATGAGAAATAAATAAGCCACCCAGTCTCTGGTGCTCTATTATAAAGGCCTGAACAGACTGAGAAACACTCCTTACAAGGGAGAGGGACTCTGAAGAGATGATTTAGGTTAAGGTGAGCCCTGGTCCTGTGACCCCTGGGCTGATGCAGCCCTGTGTCAGGGTGAGGCCAGCTCCTCCCAGGTAGAGGCAGGCCTAGCCCAGGTTGGTTTTGGTCCCCAACTGTCTACTTTGCTGGATGCCTTGGGAACAGGATCCAAAGTTCACAGCCTTGTGTGGTGGCCTGCTCATTCCCCCATTTTTTTCCTACATAAAAAGGATGATGTTGTGAAAAGTAGTTAGGGGAAGAGAGTAGAAGTTGTGGAAACTCCATCCTGACCCTCCTTCACCCCTATTCATTCCGATTACTGGGATGCGCACGTGGGGCTCAGGTCCAGGGCAGCCCTTAGCATGGGGGTTTCACAGAGGCTCATTTCTGCAGGCAAATGAGAAGGAAGAACAGGTGAGCAGAGGGAATACAGAAACCAGGAGAGCGTTTCTCGTGCACCTGTGGGATCCCATTAGACAGAGTGAGGAGTCCCTGCTGCCTACCTCTACCCTTCTAGTGGTAGCAAGGTGAATGGGTGAGCCAGGTAGACTCTGGCATCCTTCCCCACTGGTTTTCAGCCTTACCTACAATGGTGAGAGTGGCTTTAAAGTGACCATATCTGTTAATTTGGCAGTTTTCATCAGGAATCTCACTCAGTTCCAGGGAGTTGTCACCAGCAGGCACTGAAGTATTTGAATAATAAGATTTAAAACTAGTTGATAAGAATGTAACATATGTATGTGATATAACTAAAAATCAAAACATTTGTCTATCTGCTATTTAAAAACATCAAGAATTCTATACTTGGGCTGGAGTGGTGGCTCAATGGTAACACGCTTGCCTGACATGCACTAGGATGTGGGTTCGAACTCCAGCACCACATACACAACTAAGTGTGGAAGCAATGAAGGCCACATGGAAAACTAAATAAAATTGATTTTCTCTCTCTCTCTCTCATTGTCCCTCTTTTTAAAAAAAGGAATTCTATAATTAAATTGATGCAGAAATTTTAACGAAATGTATAAAAATTCATATAGATGTGAGAGCTACGTGGCATTATACGTGTCAAAATATGTAAGTAAACGTAATACCAGCCACCTTCTTTTTGTAGTAGAACCTACGGTTTTTGCTCATGCCAGGCAAGCCCTCTTCAACTGAACCACACTCCCAGCCCCAAACATAACTTATTTAAACATAAGAACCAGATGAAAAGTTGAGGCCATATTAAAATGTGTGATGCAGGAACAGGTGAAATAAAGCAGGCCATCACAGATGAAGTTACATTTAAATTTTGAAGACAGGCGTTCTGGGTTCAAATTGTCTTGTTTTTAGATTTTGAGACTAAAGTCACATAGTTTAACTTGTCTTTGCCTCTATCTGCTCATGTATAAAATAATAATAATAATAATAATTACTGCCCTCCCAGGGTCAAACCAAGAGACTAAAATGAGACAAGGTGTAAAAACCTGCTTCTCATATGGCTGCCCCATAGCAGGTGATTAGATGTCAGTTTCTTAGTTCTAATAATATGGAAAAAAGATACTCTTCTCCCTGTTTGGGTGGCTTACAGGTCCACAGCATAAATTCTAAGAATTTTATTGTGATGAATATTATGAGAAGAAAAAAAAAGCGAACACAAGACATGAATGAATAAGTGTTGAATATAATTAGAGCAAAAACTAATGCCCTACTAGTCACAATTTAAAAGGTGTTGGTGCTCCTTCAACGAGGTGAAAAGACTAGAAAGGAAATAAGATACTGAAAATACATCCTTATCTTCTCTTCAAAAATTCTTTTAGATTTTTATTTATTTATTTTTGTGGCTTGAACCCAGGGCTCCCGCACGTGAGGCAAGCAGTGTACCCCTGTGCCACCCCCAGCCCTTCCTTTTAATTTTAAAAGGCATTGAAATGGACGGGCCTTGGGGGAGGGCATCAAAGCTTCCCGAGTCTGGATCTAGCTTGGTGAAGTGTAAAGAAAAAGCCGGCTGGGAGATTTTTTCAGAGCTTCTCAGAACCTTCTGCAGGTTAACATGCCCCGTGACTCTCCTCTGCCAGGAAGGGGCTTCTCAGAGCACTTCTCAGAACGATTCCAGAAACTAGTGCCCCATGACAGTTTGGGAAATGCTGCTTGGTAGATCTCAGAAAGGTCCTGACACTGCAGCAGTTTATCAGGACGTCAGGATGTGGCAGGCTCTTGGGAATGTCCCCTGAGTCTCACAGTGGTAATTTGGAAGAGACTACAGGATATTTAGTCTGTCCCAAGATTAAGCTGATGTGCTCTATAGCAATAGGTTAGTGCAGGACATTTAAGATCACTAGTTCTTCCCCAGAAAACTAGAAAATTCCTTCTTTTGAAGTTCTCAACAGGCAGAATTTAGCTGTAAATTAGAGCATAGAACCATGACCCTGTCATATTTTAAAACAAAACTCCTTTGAAAAAAAAAAGCAAATAATAAATTCAGAGATTCTTCTTTAGGCAAAATGCTTATAAAATGCACATGGAGCTTCGCAGATATTGTATCTATAAAGTCAAGGTATGATTAAAGAGCAAATGAAAACAAAGGAATACTTTAAAAGGTGGGAAAGAAGACAAACTATCCTTAATTCAGTATTTACGTCCCTGTTACCCAGAGAATGGTGAATGGTGGAATGGGTGTGAAAGGTCTGGATTCTTTACATAAGTAGGAAAGTCATGATATGATATGGTGTGTGTGTGCGTGTGTGCACACACACACACATCCTGATATGTATATAACATACGTGGTATTACACTGATCAGCATCAGAATTACAAGTTTTTTTTTTCAGATTTGCTCACAAAAGTCTAAAAGTGAACAGTAGCACTATCAGCCAAGGAAAGAGCATTTTATGACAAAAGTAGTGCACACTCACCGGCCCCATGATTTGATCAAATAACTTTACCTCTTCAACTCTGCAACCATCTCAGGCCTGTAGCTGCACTTGGTTTCTATCTTTGGGTGTGCTTTATTATGAAATCCCTTGCCAAAGCAAGGAGTGCATAATTTTTGGCTAAATAATAATGTAATGCTCAATCATCCAGATCCATTAATTTGGGAGCATAGCTGGAATTATTCTCTAGAAAAGATCCTATTTATTTATTTATTTATTTATTTATTTATGGTGCTGGGGATTGAACACAGGGCCTTGCCCATGGCAGACAAACACTGAGTTACACCCCCAATCTCCAGAAGAAAAGAGCCCTTTTAAAAGCCATGGACTGGCTCCTATTATCACCGTGGGCCTGTTACTTAGCCCTACTCCTCCCTCCACTCAAAACTTCACAACACTTTGGGGTTGATTAAACACCTTTAGATAAAAACCCAGCAGCTTCCTTTCATAATAAAACTTAACTCCTAAGGGTTATTGGTTCATGTCTTAAGGTATGACTTAGGGAAAATGATAACAGAATTTTTCAACTGTTCTCTTTATTTGTAAAGAAGACCATCAATACTTATAGATAAAGAAATTGGTTCTCCTACAGAAATAGTAGAATGAAGTTGTATATTTAAACTAGCCCAGTATAGTTATATTTGAAATTGGAATTAGGATTAGCCTAATCACCCATCAGTACAAAAACAAATAAGAATATCTGCATCCTATGGAACCCTACATAGCCACTGAATAAAGTGAGATATATTTACATTTGCTGATAATGGAAAGATGTCTATTATAGTGTTCTGTGAAAAAAATATATGCATACATATATTTAACCAGTTTGCTTATCTATCTACCATGAATCCACTTATATAAAAACCAAAATAATAAAACCTACTTGCATATATAGAATATGTTTGTAAATGCATAGAAAAGATCTGGAGAGAAGCAGTGCCTGGGTGTGGGGTGCACATCAGTAAGCCCTGCTACTTGGAAGACTGAGACAGGAGGATTGCAAGTTTGAGGGACCCTGTTTCCAAATAAAAAATAAAAAGAGGTGGGGATGTAGCTCACTGGTAGAGTACCCCTCAGTTCAATCCCTGATATGGCAAAATAAGCAAACAAAACAAAACAAACCTACTGCCAACCTCAGCAGGGTTTAACTCTAGAAAGGAGAATGTGAATAGGGACTTTTACTTTTTATTATAGACTTCTTTGCTATTTGTTTGATCTTTTATTATGGAACATGCATTAATTTTAATTTTGTAATTTGAAACATTTTAAAAAGCACTAATACCAAATAGTGTCTTGACTTCTTGATTTAGATTTTTTTTTTTAGTGGCACTGGGGATTGAATGGAAAGTCTTATGCATGCTAGGCAGTTGCTCTGCCACTGAGTTACATCCCCAACCCTAAATGTTCTTGATTTAACAAGATAACGTTTTATTATTTACACTTTGTTATTTATAACCAACAGGTAGGTGTTAGAACAACTACAGGAAATCCAGGATGATGGAGTGTTCCTTCTGTGTTTGGTCATGGCGTCCTCTTGTGGCCACTGAGAGGATGTTGGCCTGGGTTGCTAAGAGGATCAAACGGTGTAGGGGGGGATGGGGGAGATAGCAGGGAAAGGGTGGGGAATCAGATGGAAGCCAACTCTCTCAAAGTGGACTCTTCAGAATTCCTTGAAAGTCTTTACATTCAAATATCAGGTGGTATTTGATTAACTATGCCTTATACTCAGAGCAGCATTCTTTCTTGAGCCATTTGGAAGCTGCTTTCAAGTCCAGTAGTGTTTTCATGGGACACTGGATGAGAGTGCATAGGGTAGGGAGGGAGAGCAGGTATGGGATCAGAACCATGGGAGAAGGCAGAGGAAAATGAAGAGCACCCAAATTTTATGAGAAGCCAGTGCGTCTTCTCGTAGCTATGAAAAGTGGGAGACAAACAGAAATGGGGCAGTCTGGAAGACAGAATGCATGGTAGGCACAGCATGGGCCAGTGCACACCAGGAGGGTTGAAGAGCTGAGTATGGATCAAATTCTACTTGAAAAGTGACTTTAAACACATTCTCCTTTTCTCCTGGTTCTTTAACATGGTGATACAGTGTCTTTAAAAAATCAACAGGTACAAAGTGGAATCACCATAGAGTCTCTACACAATTCTTTCAAGAAGGCATTTATTTATTTATCTTTCTGGCACTTGGGGTTGAATCCAGGCCCTTGCTCATGCTTGGCAAGCGCTTTACCACTGAGCTACCTCAGCTCCCTAAGTAGGGACTTAATAATATAACCCTAGGTTTTAATCCTCAGCACCACACATGTGGTGTGTGAGTGTGAGTATGCTCACGCACATATGTAATATACATGATTATTTTTTGGCACTGGGGTTTGAGCCCCTGGGTGCTTAATCACTGATCCATATCCCCAGCCCTTTTCATTTTTTATTTTGCCATGGGGTCTTGCTAAGTTACTGAGCCTGGCTTTGAACTTGTGAACCTCCTGCCTCAGCCTCCTGAGCCACTGGAACTACACGTGTGCACCATCACATCCGGCTCCATATATGAATTCTTTTTTTTAGCCATTAAAGATCTCCCTCAAAGATCACCCTTAAAATGCTTACCTAAAGAATGGGTTGGTTTTGGAGGTCTGGGTGAAGGTGGAGGGCAAGGCCCAGGCACGGCCGCCTGCACGGTGAGGTTAAAGTCGAAGGTTCCATTGTGCACATAAGTGTGATTCAAAGTGTGATTGTAGGAGACAAACAGGCCAGTGTTATCCCCGAAGTTCCACTTGTAGAAAATGGCAGACTCATTGAGGAAGTGGCTGGGATCGTGAATCAGAACATCAAATATGATGGGGATGCCTCTGAGAAAGGTTTCATCAGATGAATTTCTATCATTTTTCTGGGTCATGGTCACAAATACAGGAATCTGATCTGAAAGAAACGCCACAAAGAAGAGGAATGAACCAGGCTTATGTCCAGTGAAGGATCACAGTGAGGCTTTTAGGTCAAGAAATTAAAATGCGGAGTAACTCAGTACCTTGTTCTCCTTTTCATATAACAACCTTTCTAGAGTCTCCTTAAGCTGTTCTGGATGGGATACTACGTAATTAAACTTGGGGAGGAGCCCAGCTGACTCATAACCTAACCTGGAACGCTTAGGACTCTTTCTTAACCCTGACATGTCAACAGAATGAAGTGTCTCGTGTCAGGGTCCACACTACGCACCTGTTATCACGTACACGTCTTTAACCTGTGCAATGGGAATGTATGTCCGGCCATGTCTTCTGAAGACAGTCACTTCCATGACCTGAGTGCCAAGCGTCAGGTTGGTTGTGTTTATAGAAACTCTCACGGAGCATCGTCCCAATTTATAGAAATACTGACCTGTAAGAAGATGGAAGTGTTTAGTTATCGGCAACTCACACCGTCACTCTAGAAGCTCTGAAAGACTAATGACTGCCAGTTAGAGACTGTCCTGAGGAGGGATGGGAATCTAGAGCTGCTCCAGCAAGGGAGATGGGGCTCATCTCTATGTAAAGCTTTATAGAGGGGCTGAGCAGTAGCTCAGGGGTTACGGCACTTGCCTGGCATGTGTGAGGACGCGAGTTCAAACCCCAGCACCATGTACACAAGTGTCGGAGAAAAAAAAAAAAGAAAAGAAAAAAAAAAACAGATGGAAAAAATAAATAAAATTGACTCTCTTTCCCTGTCTTAATAAAATGGGAGGGGTCTGGAGCAGTGGCTTGCCGGTTGCAGCACTTGCTGGCATGCATGAGGATGCCGGTTCAAGCCCCAGCAACACGTGCACAGCGAGGTGTCAGAGCAACTAAAGCCACATGGAAAACTAAATAAAATTGATTGTCTCTTTCTCTCTCTCACTGTCACTCTCTCTGTGTAAAAAAGTAGGAGGGAGGGGCTGGAGCAGTGGCTCAGCAGTTATGGCGTTTGCTTGGCATGCACAAGAACATGGGTTCGAACCCCAGCACCACGTACACAATGAAGTGTTGGAGCAACAAAAGCCACATGAAAACTAAATAAAATTCTTTGTCTCTCTTCTCTCTCTCTCTCATTGTCCCTTTATCTTTAATAAAAAATGTTTTAAAATAAAAAAAAGAGGGGGGAAGGGAAAAAAAGGCTGAGGATGTGGCTCAGTGGTTAAGCAACCCCTGGGTTCAATCTCTACAGGAAAAAAAAAAGGAAAAGAAAAGAAAAAACAGATTTTAGCAGCCTTGCTAAACTTAAATATGCTTCTCCTAAAATAATCACTTCACCAATAATAATGCAAAGAGAACACCACTTATGGTCTACAAAAAGAGGGTAGGCTATGTCAAGGAAGAACAGTAGTTAGATTATATTATTTGCACATAATGGAATATTATACAGTCATTAAAATAATATATAAGGAATTTTTAATGATATAGTCAGACGCTCATGGTAGTAAGCAAAAACAGGTATACATTCTCATCTTAAGAAATATTAGGGGGCTGGAGCGGTGACTCGGTGGTTATGGTGCTTGCCCGGCATGCACAAGTACACAGGTTCAAACCCCAGCAACCCACGTACACAACTAAGTGTCAGAGCAACTTAAGCCATGTGAAAAACTCAATAAAAATTGATTCTCTCGGTCTCTCTGTCTCTCTCTCTCTCTCACTGTCCTTTCCTCTTAAAAAAAAAATTAAAAAAAGGAAATATTAGTATTGCCAGGGCCTTGTGATGCAAGCCTGTAATCCCAGCTACTGAGGCAGGAAGCTTGCAAATTTGAGACCAACCTCTACAATTTATCAACACTCTGTCTCAAAATAAAATAAAAAGGGCTGGTGATATAGCTCAGGGATTGCCTAGCATGTATAAGACCACAGGTTTAATTCCCAGTAAAAAAAAAAACAGAATGGAAATATTAGTATTGAAAACACCATTATGTTAAAAGGATGGTGCTTACTTTTCTTCTGTGCTTTTTTGCATTTCCCAAATTTCCCTCAAAGAGCATGCATTTCTTTAATTTCTTTCTTTCTTTCTTTTTTCTTTTCTTTTCGTTTTTTTGTTGTTGTTGTTGTTTGTTTGTTTGTTTTGGTTACCAAGGATTGAACCTAGGGCTCTTAACCACTGAGCCACGTCCCCAGCCTTATTTTTATTTTTCATTTTGAGACAGGGTCTTGCTAAGTTACTCATGGCCTTGCTAAATTACAGAGGCTGGCCTTGAACTTGCAATCATCCTGCCTCAGCCTCCCTAGTCCTCTGGGATTCTAGGCATGCGTCACTGTGCCTGGTGTGAAGGTTAAAATTTTAAAGAAAGGTAAAGAAGAGGCTAAGAGAGTTTGTAAAAGTTTAACCAAATGTGTGAAAGACGTAGACAAAATTCCATTTCTTCCATCGGTGGTGGTGAGGGAAAGGCTTCCCGTCAGGGAACACGTTGTATGGGCTTTGGCCGGTGCCGCTTCCCCCGTCACTGTCCTCTGTCCAGGCCGTCCAGTTGTAAACATATGGGTCAAGAGACGAGCCAGACTCTAAGTAGAGAAAGAAACAAGCCACAATTGTGATCTGGGCACCGAACACCCAATGCTCATCACTGGATGAGCATTATATTAATTTTTTTATCTTTCTTTTTTATTCTTTCTGGCACTGAGTGTTGAACCCAAGGGCACTCTACCACTAAGCTACATCCCCAGCATTTTTTATTTTTTTGTTTTGAGACAACAACATAATCTTTATATCTATACCTATGTAGATAAAAATACAGATTTATAAAGAGAAGCAAATATAGCAAAAATTTTAAATTGTTGACTCTGGGTAGAGGATATCTGGGGGTTCAGTGCACCCTGCTTTCAGCTTTTCTACATGTATGGTATTTTTCATTTTATTTATTTATTTGATTTCAATTTTTTTGTGTGTACCAGGGATTGAAAACAGGGGTGCTTGGAGCTGGAGCCGTGGCTCAGCGGTTTCGGCGCTTGCCTGGCAAGCACGAGGACCCGGGTTCAAACCCCAGCACCTCGTACACAACTAAGTGTTGGAGCAACGAAGGCCATGTGAAAAACAAAATAAAGTTGTTTCTCTCTTTCTCTGTCTCTCTCACTGTCCCTCTCTCTTTAACAAAAAAAGAAAAAGAAAAAAAAGAAAAGAAAACAGGGGTGCTTGACCACTGAACAACATCCCTAGTCTGTTTTATTTATTTATTTTTATTTTGGGACTGGATCTCCCTAAGTTGCTGAGGCTGAATTTGAACTTGTGATCCTCCTGCCTTAGCCTCCTGAGTGCTGGGATTTTAGGTATGTGTCACTGTGTCTGGCAGCATTTTCCATTTTAAACACATAAAGATCAATATCTTTTCATCTAGAACAGTTCCTTCACGTTTTTTGTAGTCCTGGGGTTTGGTCTCAAGGGCCTCATGCATGCTAAGCAAGTGCTCTACCACTGAGCTACATCCACAGTCCTTGAAAGCCTTTTTATTTATTATTTATTAACCTATTAATTATTATTGCTTTTTATGTTTAAATCGTCCCAATTCTGGCCAATGGAAGCTCCTTTGAGTTGGCTCCTATGTCCTTTTGACATAACCTGGGTAGTCTGTGAGCTCCTCCTTGTTTTCTGGCACAACAGATCACCGAGGATCACCGAGTACTTTCTTACCCTACACATGGAATGAGTCGTTTCTGCAAAGATCCCTAGTTCTGTTTCATGATGGTAGATACTTTATAAAAATCGTCATAAGAATTATTTCTTATAAAATTGCTCAGAGAACTAAATTGTCATTAGAGAACTTCGTAAGAATCAGCTTTTTTTTTTTTAAGGAGAAACAGAAGAAAACACTACAACGTATTATTCAACACTTGATAAATATTAAACTTTTCCTTATGAATTCAATGTTTTCTCCATGGGGTGGGGATAAAAAAATAATAAGGCATGAACCCATGAACAGTTTAGTAAAAATTCTAAATAAAAAAAAATCTGATTATAGGGTTGGGGTAGTAGCTCAGTGGTAGAGCACTTGCTGGGCATACGTGAGGAACCAGATTTGGTCCTCAGCACTACATGCACAACTAAGTGGAGGAAAAACAAAAACCAGATGAAAAAATAAAGTTAACTCTCACTGACTCCTTTTAAAAGGTCAGATTATAAAGGCATTGATTAGCTTTATCATTGACTGAAGAATCTCAGTAATTAGCTGAATTAATTTTTTTGAGAACGAGCAGTTCTGACAAGATAGTTTTCCTTTCTTTCTTTCTTTCTTTCTTTCTTTCTTTCTTTCTTTCTTTCTTTCATTTTTTAAAGAGGGAGGGAGAGAGAGAGAGTCAATTTTTTCATCTGCCTTTGTTTCTCAGACACTTAGTTGTGTATGTGGTGCTGGATTTTGAACCCAGGACCTTGTGCATGCCAGGCAAGTGCTCTACTGCTGAGCCACCACTCCAGCACAGACCATGTACCTTTTAAAAAGGGTTCCAAGCACACAGTGGGCTGAAGTTGGTTTGGCTGCTGCTGATTTGATGAAGGGGCCGGATAGGGCCACAAGCTGTCCCATGCTCTCATCCAGCTCAAGGAGGAGGGTAGCAAGGGACAGCAGCAGATTCTTGCCCTTTCAGAAGTACCAGTGAGCATTAAGGTTTAGGCACGGTCTCCGGTCATTTAGAACTACTGCATTCTCACCATTTCTGCAGTTCTTCTCATAGACTATGTTGCCACTAGCATCTTCCTTTTGGCATCTGGGGAATACCAGGTTCACTGCAAACGTCAAGTTGGACCCCACCAGTGCCGGCGAGTCACTGGTCAGGATTGCCTGCACACGGCCTCCTAGAGCAACAAAAAATGGAGTTTACTGATCTAGATCTCTTGCCTTATCCATTAATATGTATTTAAAGTAAAATTAAATCAATTAATAAGGACCAGAGGATCCATATGTCTTTTGGACATTTTTTTTCCCTGAGATATGGTCTTGCTATGTTGCCCAGGGTGGCCTCAAACTTGCAATCCTCCTGCCCCAGCCTCCTGATTAACTGGGATTACAAGGGTGCGATATCACACCTGGCTCCATATGTCTCTTTATGATACACATTAAATTTAATTTCTGGAAACCTTACTTTAGCTTTCAGAGTAAAACAATCTAGAAGAGGAACAAAAATCAAATCAGCCTAGTTAAAGAATTCTCTAACTACCCAAAGAATATTTACTTAATGATGATAAAATATATGCTTCACTGGCTTGAGGAGACAAATGTTAAAAGTTCATATTTTTTAAATCTTGACACACAATGTCTGAAGGACTTGTTATTTATCTAAATGGAAAGATACTTGCTTTCTGATGAAGCACACTTTAGAGATGATGAATAGTCGCAGGTCTTCTGAAGGTGACCATTCACACATTGGTTAAAAAGGTTTGAGGCTACACCTGCTTGGTTTCCAAAACATTCCAAGTGCTATGAACTGGGAATTTTCTAAGATTAGAAAGTGGCTTAGAAAGTGAAACTGTTGGGATAAAGGAAAGATCATCCAAAATCCAGGCACCACTCACTTGGAAACTAGAGCCCTGTTATTCATAGCCAGAAGAACCATGTAATCTAAAAGGCTCCGCGATCTGCTAGACTTATTGAAGTCAGAAGTTATAGTAGTTTGGGTTGAATTACTTGGCTTACCCTTCCAGGAGGTTTTCCACCGTGCGTCTCCCTTCTTCCACACGGGGTAGAGTTTTTCATCCCAGCCATTTTCATCGGAAGACCAGCCATTTAATTGGTTGTGTTTCCTCATATAGTCAGGATACCTTTCATTGCTCAGCACATCGTGGAATCCTGTTGACAATTGAAAAACAAATTATTTTGTCTACTTCATTTCTCTTTCAGTTCTTATGTAGCAATGATTAAATAAGATTTAATTTCATACTGTTTGGAAAGCACATACAATATGCCAAGTAAATAGAGGGTGCTTTTTGGGTGGGGGGTAGTGGGGACTTAACCCAGGGGCATTTAGCCATTGAGCCACATCTCCAGCCCTTTTTTTAATGTTTAATTTAAGACTGGGTCTCCTTAGGGGCTCCCTAGGTGCCTGAAGTTGGAATTGAACCTGCAACCCCCTCTACTTCAGCCTCCTGAGTTGCTAGGATCACAGGCATGCTCCACGGTGCCAGGCTGAAGGGTGCTTTTTTTAAAAATAAGTTTATTGGAAATAATTTGCATACAGCATTTGGAACCTATTTCTTCATATAGTTTAATAGAATCTGAAAAACAAACAAAAATGTTTTGAAAGCCAGTATTTCTTAGCCTTTTCTTATCCTCTCACATCCTCTGAACACTTGGACTTGCTACAATATCATTAGGAAAACCCTGATGCCAATATTCTAAGACCAGTTTTTGCATCTTTTCCCAGTCTGAACTCTCTCTTGGCTTAACGAATGTCAGGCTCAAGAATGCCTCCAGGATTCCAAGAGACACATGCTAGTGCTGGAGATCTCACTGTGAAACAAAATTGTCTTGGTGAATGTTCCATATGCACTTGTATAGTTTATTATTGGGGTTGGGCTATAGCTCAGTGGCGGGCGCTTTCCTAGCATGTGCAAGGCCTTGCATTTGATTATTATCTTAGCACTCCCCCCAAAAAGTAATTTATGTTTAGCTAACTAATGATGTTTTTCAAATTTTTTTCTATTAATTTCTGTCTACTTGTTATTTCAATTACTCTGAGGAATCTTGAAATCTTTACCTCTAATTGTGCATTGTCAATTTGCTTATTTCTCCTAGTTCTGACAGTTTTTGCTTTATGTATTTTGAAGCTCTGTTGTTAGGTAATAAATGCATTTAGAAAAGTCAAGTCTTCTTGATGAACTGATCCTTTTCTCATTAGAAATTGATCCTCTACCCTGGTAGTATGTTTTGTTCTGAACACTTTGATATTAATCCTTAGCATTTAACTGATGTATCTTTTCCCCTTCTTTTGCTTTTAACCTATGTGCATTTTTATATTTGAAATGGGTTTCTGGATGACATCATGTAGTTAGCTAGCTGTGTTATTGTAAATATTGTCTGAAAATACCTTATATTTGAAGTGCTTAGAAAAAAAATATATCTTTTTTTTTTTAAATCAGGAATTGAATCCAGGGGTACTTCACTGGGCCACATCCAGCCCTTTTTTAAAAAAATTGTTTCAACATAGTCTTACATTTTGGAGGGAATCGTTACATATTCATGTATACATAGATAACTGACAAAGTAACTTAAGCCCAATCCTCCTAGTCCAAGATCTCCCCACTTCATCCATGCTCCAATCTCATGTCTCCTCTGTTAAACCCCATGTTATAGATAGAAATGAACATATGCATGTATGTTAATTACTGAAATTTCTGAGTTTACATACCTGCCTGAGTATAGTTTGGTTTCTCATGGGAGTCGAGTGTTCCCAGCTGTATTGATAACTCCCCTTTTCCCTCCCTCCGCTCCTTCCCTCCTTTCCTTCCCCCCTCCCATATTCATAGTTATGGTTCCCCCAGCTTATGTGAAATTTCAACTTTGGTGGGCTAATTAATTAAACTTGGCTAACTTTCATCCCATCTTAGATTTTACTCTAGCTTCCACATTTGAGAGAAAACATTCAGCCCTTAAGTCTCTGTGTTTGGGATATATTACTCAGCATGATTTTTTTCCATTTCCATCCATGTAGCTAGCTGCAAAAGCCATGAAACCATAGAACTCCATTGCAAAGTAGAACTCCATTGTATATGTATACCACATTTTTTTTTAATATCCGTTCATCCAGCGACAGGTGTCTGGGTTGATTCCATAGTTTAGCTAATATAAATTGAGCTGCTCTAAACATTGATGTAGCTGTGACTATGTAGTATGCTGATTCTAGCTCTTCTGGGGAAATACCCAGGAGTGGGAAAGCTGGGTCATATGGTAGTTCCATCCCTAGTTTTTTGAAAAGTCTCCACACTGCTTTCCAGAGTGCTCAGCCTTTTTAAATTTTGAGACAGGGTCTCACTGAAGTTACCTAAGGTCTCACTAAATTGCTGAGGCTGGTTTTGAACTTGGAATCCTCCTGCCTCAGCCTCCTGAGTTGCTGGGATTATAGACATGCATGACCATGCCCAACTAACGTCTCAGTTTTATCAGAAGAAATGTATGATCAGAAATGAGAATGGGGTACACCAACATGCTTGGCTAGATAATTTATATTTAATGTAATTATAATGGGATTTAAGTCTATTTGTCTTCTAGTTGTCCCATCTATACTTTTTTCTTTTTTCGTCTCTTTCTGTACTTTTTAGGAATTTATTTGTATTCCATTTTATTTCTACTATTGGCTTATTAGCTATACCTCTGTCTTATTTCAGTCCTGCCCACCTCTAGACTCATTTTAGAGATAACAAGTATCTTACTCAACCTATTATGTCACTCATAACCAAATGTCAATTACTTATAACCTTCAGTCATCCCTGATCATATATGCCTTTTAAACTCTCATTAATTAATATGGTCCTGTATCTTGACCTAGCCATAAACT